>JAUZNC010024577.1:11967-23109 GCA_034780395.1 Vannuccia rotundouncinata | reverse complement strand
TTTAGTTGGACAGGGACGCATAGTGTTGTGTCGTCGATGTATTTGATGATGCATGATGTGTCGTGGATGGGGTTTAATGTGCTGGCGACCATACAGAACAGAGCAGGGCCCAGGACCGAACCCTGGGGAACTCCTGAGGTGACGGGCACAGAGCTGCTGCTTGCGTTGCCGATGCGCGTTGTTTGGGTTCTTCACTGAGGTAATCAGAAGTCCAGGTAACAAAGCCAGTGGGGAAGTTGAATTCCCGCATGCGGGACGTGATGTGGTCGTGCCCGAGGACGTCGAATGCTTTTGAATAATCGTAGAATAAGATTTGCACACCGGATAAGCTTTCGTTCTCGAGCATTTGTAGAGTCGTGTGATGTAGTTTAATTAGTGCTGAAGTAGTTAATGAACCAGGAGTGGAGCCGAATTGGTCCTCGCCAAAGCTGTTGATAAAAGTGCTGTGAAGGTTAGAATTGAAAATAAGGGATTCAAAGATTTTAGAGGGTTCTGGTAGAAGCGCAATTGGTCTGAGGTCAGTAACAGAGAGGTTTTGAACTTTGGGAATAGGAGTGACGGTACTGATTTTCCAGAAGGCGGGAAATTTTTGAGATCTGATAGAGAGGTTGTAGACGTGACAAAGCGGCCCTGCTAGGAAGTGGGCTGCTGATTTGTATACGACGGTAGGTATGAATCGTGTCCACTTGCTTTTAATTAGAAAGGTTCAGTTTGGCTAGCTTGGAGTACACGTCTTCCACTGGGATGGTGAGGTTCCATATACTGGGTTGGTCGGTGGGTCGTTGCTGAGGCTGTTTGTCCTTGAACACGGATCGCATAGGGTTGTTGATGTGTTCTACAGCACCTTCTACCGAGTCACTGATTGGGTTGGGTGATGATTGATGATTGGGTCACTGGAGGGTGTACCGGTTATGGAGTTGGCGACTTTCCATAAGTTTTTCGGGTTGAGTGAAGCTCTCTTTGCCAATTTCTTTTTTGCGTCGACGATCAGTTGTTTTACCTTATTTTCCAGTGGTTATACTGAGTATAGTCGCGTTTTCTAAAGGAGACCCAGCGTTTTTGGATTGTAAGTTTGGTTAGTGCAGTCATCCATGGTTTATCTTTGCTTGTCATACGTACAGTGTGTCAAGGGATGTGGGTGTTGAAGAGGTGGCCGATTAAAAAATAATTACACTTTTCATCAACGTAGAAGCTGCTCCAGTTGATGTTTGATAGAGAAAGATTCAAGCGATCGATGTAGGATTTACGAAGGTCAAATACTGTTTTGTGGTAGGTTGTTTTGGGGTTGAGGGATTGGGACGGTGATGCTAAGATAGTGTTGTGGTCGGAATTGGATTTGGGGGCTCCGACGGTGACAGTGTATTTATTGAGCAGGTTATCGGATATGAGTAGGGCGTCGAGTAGGGCGTTGCCACGGGTCGGTTTGGTAACGAGATTAGTCAAGGAAAGGTTGGATGTGATGTTCACAGTATCGAAGCGGTTGATGTCACCGCATATGACGATGTCAAATGTGGGATAAGTGTTAAGAAGGTAGTCGTAGTTCCCGACGAGGTAATCGGTAATAATGTTTTTTTGGTGGGGAATAGAGTCATGTGGGATGTACAGGCAACAAAGTATGATTTTAGAGTGCGTTAAAATGGTCCAACTATAAGCAAAAAAGTTAGGAATGTAGGGAGGGTTGTAGTGAGTAGATGGAAAACCGTTTCTAACCCATACACAGGTGTCACCTCCGCGGCGGGTGTGGTTGTCGGAAGGTTGGGTCCTGTCGTTTCTGTAGGGGGTGAAGTTGGGGATAGAGATGAGAGAGTTATCAATATGTCGATGTAACCAAGTTTCGGTGGCGGTGAAGACGTCGATGTTAAAGTTGGCAATAGTGGAGCGGACGTTGTCAATTTTGGGTAGTATAGATCTGACGTTGGCACATAGGAAACGGGGTTGAATGGACGAAGAGGGATGTGAGAGGGGTGGAGGGGAGTGCACACGATTCCCGTATCTTAAAAAACCTGATTTTTTAAGTCGAAGCAGTCGACTTCGAGGTCATTTTCAAGAAGCTTGCCTCTTGATATCTTGTAGTTGTTCTGTGGATTGGCCGTTTTGAGGTCTTTGAGTTTTGTCCTCAGGCGGTTGTGTTCACTGGACGTGAGAGGAGGGTGATCCTGATTAATGAAAATGTTTTTGAGGAGATGGTTGGTTTTTAGGCTCTCACGGGCTTTGTTTAGGGAGTGGGTCTTAGCTTTGTCGTTCTGTCGTTCTTGAATTTTATTCTAATGGAGCGGTTTTTGTTTGGACGTTGGAGACCAAGTCGGTGGAGTGTAAAGTCCGGACAAGTAGCTGCTACGATGTTCTGTAAAACCAGGGGTAGGGTATGTTCGTCGTCGTCTGGAATTCCCGTAATTAACGCGAAGGAAGATCTGTTGATGGAACTAAGACGTTCAATTTGGCAACGCTTGTTTCACAACAGTTGATTTAAGTGTATTGATTTCGCCAGCTTGGTTCTCGATTGTGTTGCGTAACTCTTGTATTTGGGTGGACGTGTCTGATTTAATGTCGTCGCGTAGTTTACTCAGGCAATCTGTTAGAGTGGCGAGATTAATTGGTTCATTGTACCGCTAATAATACCGCTATGTGGTCTCGATCGTCATGTCGCTCTATATCCCATTGAAAAATCCAGGGTTAGGAGGCATAATGTGCCCACCGTTCAGGAACTGCTGGAGATCTTCTGGAATTGTTGTATTTGAGCCCATAGCGAGCATAATTGAAGTGAGAGGTTGCAAAGAAGAGGGGCATCACTTCATTAACTGATGTTAGATGCTGTGGCCATTCTGCTTCTTCTCTGCTCTAACGAATTTTATGATTTCAAAAGGTTGAGCGATAGCTTGGCTGTTCGACTGTGTGACACTGCATCATTCAATGCTTGCTGGAGATCATCCATGCATACCACGTTCTGTGTTTGTAGAATGGTCTGATGACTCAGTTCCTCTACCAACATTCGCATGGGCGTACATTATCAGGATACTTCTTGTCAGTTAACATTTTTAGTACTGCAACAAACTCCTCGCTGAGGACTTCAACAATTACAGAACCACCAGAGAACCTATACAGTCGAAATAAGACATAAGCCACCTAATCGAAAAGTACATGTCGCCAAATACAGTTTGATTTTTCCACATAACATGAACTGCTATCCGGTAGAGCTGTTGGTCTGCCGTGAAGAACAAATACTCCAGGTTTGTGGCTTCTGTCATCGCTTGTGCCTCCAACATAGCGGACATAATAGTGGCAGGATTGGCAGGAGCTTTATCGATAAGTGACAGATACACAAAGTTGGTTTTTTTCATCAGCATGTGTCCTTGCGTATTCACGACACACCTTGGTGTTGTGCCCAAGGTATTCCGTGCAGTCAGTCTGGAGATGTATCCTTATCCTTCATGAATAAGAAGTCCAACTCACTAGCTTTATAATTCAATATGCGCTCTGTGTCTTGAAGTCATGCTGTACTCTCGAAGTGAACCTTTTTTTCTTTTTCTTCCTATTGAAAAGTTATAGTAATTTGGTTTATTATTTTAAAAATACAATATGTCATTCGCATCTGAGTTTATATTCTATGAGATTATTGTAATAATAAGTTACTCAGGTTTGTTTCTTCAGATATTATATGTTAGTTGTGGTATTTCTCTGTCTTCTTCTGTTAAAACTGATCTAAAATAGCAATAATAGGTATAATGGGTGATATCTGGGTGCTACAATATATAATGATTAATAAATCACAATAGGTTTTCACATTTTATTATTGTCATGATGTAACTAATTGAAGTTCAAATGTTTTATCATTAAGTATATGAACATCCGACCATCACTCAGTTAATGTCGGAATGAGAGGTACTCTAGTAAGATACTCAAGCCAAAAAATAATAATCGTCAGACACAAGCAATAACATATTTAGTAAGGTAAACAGGTAATAGAAACTCATAAAAGTTGTAAACAAATTTAACGCGTTTGGAACTTGAGACAGGTTGTCTGGTATTGACAAAATAATTTAATGCATTGTGAATACGACTGCAGATTATTGCTAAGTCAAAACAAAATATTTTATTATTAGAATAAATGTTTGTAATATTTTCTCTTGATTGTGGCCACGGCAATTAGTTTCAAATAAACTTAGTACAAGACAGAATTTATTTTTACAACTCCATAAAACTAAAGCAATTATCATGGTAAGACAGTTTTGCCACCCGGTTTCAAATTGTTAATCAAATATAACCATGGCAAGTGACACTTTGCAAAACACATATTACGGCGACGGATTAAAAAATAAGTTTTTATACTTACTAATATTATTTAATTAATTAAACCACCTTTGATTATAATCATAAATACTTGAAGGTAATTTTGTCTAGTATCAATGTTGTAAACCATTAAATAGTTATATATATAGTATGTACACATACATTAGTGGCATTGAAGTAATATTTATATGCAGGTCAAGGTCATTCGACTTTTTGCGAATCTGTATGTGGGAGTTAAGTGACAATATAGATTATGACAATATAGAAATATAATTTTTATAGAAAATAAGGACTGTTGTAAGAACTATTATTAAAACGTCCAAAAAGAAATACCGTATTTTGATTCTATCTCGAATGTAGATGTTAATGTTGGCCTCCAATTGCGTTCCCCCACGAATACCCTTCTCGTCGGTCGAATTGCGTTCTTTTATCAGGAATGTAATTCGTCTGACAGATTGCATTTTTTTGAGTTACGCAATCCGTCGGGCCGAAATGTGTCCATGTTTTTACCTACATTATTTGCTCATTTTAAAGAAAATTAAAATGTTGCTTATATTTTTAAATAAATTGATGCATATCATTTTGTAATTCTAAGCGTTTTCTACATATTACAAGCAAACTTATATTGATAAGTCAAACTAATCATTTTCTAGAAACATATTACTATTAGTACTAAAGCCTATTTTATGCATATTTTATCTTGACAACTAATATTAAAATAATTAGTTAGACTTATCCATATAATTTTGCTTGAAATATGTAGAAAACGGTAAGATGAACAAAATGATCATTAAAATGTGAATAAAATCTGAATTTTATTTAAAATGTGCATTTTCATTAAAATTGGGTGAAAACCATAGACATTTCTCCCATTCTTTAATATGGAAAAACTCTAAATTTCTAAAAATAAACAATGTACAATTTCTGCAACTTAAGACTTACATATTTCATCATTCCATGGATCATAATACTTTTGCACAAATATTTTGATGAAAAACTTCTGGAATCCCGGACTCTATAGGATATTCGTTGTGAAAAGCGCAATTCTTCGCTAACATTAACAATCAAGATATAAAGAATTAATCCAAAAATGATGTCATCAAAAAAAGAGCGCCATCGATTTTTTAAAATAACTTAAAAATTTTTGTATCAGTCATAGAAAACGATATAAGAAAAATAAAGACCGTTCAATATCGCCCACTTCGACTTTTACCCATACCTATCCTGACCTGTTCGCTTTCTAGTTTGTGGTCTAAAATATTTAAATGCAACAAGAAAAGACATATGTTACAACTTTTACAAGTCAATGACGAATGGAACCAAAATCTCTGACATATTAGATCCCTATCGGCTAGTCCCACTTTAAAATTAATGTAACTCTTCCCGTTTTCCACGTAGCTTTCTATCATACTCTGTAAAACATTTTAGTTTTGTTCAATTATACTTTTATGTAAAAATAATCTCCTTTTTTCCTCTCTCGTCTTGTTAATTATATCATTCTGAATGTAATTCAATTTCTGCTATTTTTCCAGCCTCGAATTATTTTTAAAATTTTATCTTTATCATGTCATTTTCTGTGCCCTATATGAACATTGCATTCTTAATTGTCTTTTAATTATTTCTAAGGTGTTTCTTACTATACCTTGTTGTACCTAATTTGGAATTTTTAACAAGAAGAATAAAGTTATTATTAAAAATACCCTCAGGGGACAGTATCAAAAGATTGAAGCGATCATTTACGGAGCTTAATAAGAATATTTCATCAATAAATAATTGTTAATCTAAAAATATATATTGAAAAAATAAGTGGTTCGATTTGAAGGATTTTTAATTCTTATAATAATATCAGAATGGAAATAATTTTATTAACTGATTGGAGTCTAATTAAATAATTATTCGGACATTTGTCAAGTTTACCTCCTTAAATCGTCTTAACAATGGATATATTTTCATTTTTTTAGAATTGTCGATAATTTTTAATATCCTATAATATGTTTTATAAACCTTTGCACCAGAGTTAGAGAATATATTCTTTTATTATCTATATACTTTTAAACCGTCAAATAAATTTTTACTTTTCAAGTTCATAAAATATGCAAATACTATAATTTAAAATCCTTATTATCTTATATTTCATTAAATTCAACATTTCATATAAAATGCAACTTTGAGTACCATTATAATTTCAGTATTTGTTTATATTTTTTGATGTTAAAATTTTTTTAAAGTTACGTTTATTACGTTTTCTTATACAATATGAACATTTAGTTGCATATGTACACATTGGCATAATGGTGTAAGGCTTTAGATTACAGAATCAAAGCTATGTTAAAAATAAAAATGGACAAATTTTGTCAATGTTTAAGACAAATAAAATTGTTTTATTATCATTCTGTAAAAGTTATTTATTTAAGTTTACATATTGAATTTTAAATACACATAGAAAAAATAGGATCAAATGGAAAATTTTTTAAAATTGAACAATCAAAATTGATTCTTCTTCAAATTGCATAGTTTGATTGAATCCCTTTCCATTTCATAAGACAGAATCTAGATTTGGAAAGCGAAACCGGAAACGAGTAGACATAAACCGAGCAAAGCCAACATTCCATTCAGTTGAAGAAAGTTAGCGGATGATTTGAGAAGACCAGCATTACAGTTATCTGTGGTACAGCATTGGTAGCAGGTCTGCAACAATAAGGTATGAATAAATTATTTCGAATAATCAATGCATTACAAATCAAATTCATTGTTTATTTACCTGTATTCCGTTTGCTGTGGAGCACATAGCTTTATTCACTGATGCACTGGGGCAGCTCATTTCCATACATTTGCGTGAATATATTTGTCCAGTGTCCGAGGATTTGGATTCAATCTGAATTTAAGTGGACATCTTTGTATCTTAAATATTCTAATACTCTATACATTTTATGTTATAAAAACTAATTAAATTATTAATTTAATAGAAAGAATCAATTATATAAGCTGTGTCACAAAAAACAAGCAACAAACTTGTAAATTTTTAATTTGTACATTTTCAAGTTTTTATTATAAAATTACATAATAACTCAATTAATTTGATGTGAGAATGTTCATAAATGTACAAATGACACCTTTAGATCTAATTTACTTCTATTTCAATTACTTTGCTCATGTGCTCCATGGCTTTTTCTAGAGTTACTATCATCCGTTTAGGAGTAAATTCAGCTAAGTTCTCAGTAAGAAAATCAGAAATGTCCTCCTAAATGTTTTTTCAAAGCCTCTAGCCTAGGGAATATGCACCGAAAGTATATGTAGGCTGTCTGAAAAAGAGCACATTTCCCGTTTTTAAGTATTCTTCTGGGGCCCGAGATATGTAACTATGCAGACTAGTGTTAAGGGCAATATTTCTGGTAAAATGGGATTAGCTTGTCTCAGGAAACCATATAGATCGACTTCTCTGTGAATCAATACTTTAATTTCTAGGCATATTTCCAAACAACGGCTGCCTTTCATAGATACGGCGATAATAACAATGAACTTCTTCTCCATTTTGGCTCTATACTAGCGATCTGTCTGTTAGACCGTACTTTGATACCCACTATTTAGACCATTACCATAAATTTAAGAGGGTCATTTTGCAGCCGTATTATTTGAAATATAAATAGATATAAAAGTTGGTAATTTTGTCGCGTGTTTTTTGTGTGATTCTGGTCAGTTAACATATTTTTATTTGGAATTTTCGTAACTTTTTAAGTGTTAGTTGTCATTTTCATTAGTTTTTTTAAATTCTTCTTTTAGAAAAACTTTATGGTTAAATATGGTGCAATTCTATGCTATGTTAATCTCAATTTTCCGAGAATACTAATTGATTAGTAAATAAAAAGATATATTACCACACAAACAAAACCACTGTTGGTACAATTAGTGGTATTGCCACCAATCGTTTGTGTTGCTCCACACTCCTTGTTTCCAGAGCAGTCATAACACGAAATCTTGAAGGAGAAGTGAACATATTTAATAAAAACAATTAAATAAGTTGATTCTAATTTCCTTGCCAATTTCTGCGTAATTAAATTAAAAGACACGATAGAATGAAAATCCACGATAATTTCATGAAAGATTAACTCTACCAAATTAATTGAAATAATGAATAATACTGAAAATTGAAATTTTATTATTAGCTTCATTAGGTTTTGTAATTTCTTTAATAATTTTGAATTTTAACTGGAAAAATGAAAAGCAAAAATCTTACTAAGTTTTGTAAATAAATTATTTGACAATATTACATATTGTTACTGACATAAAAGGGTGCAATAAACTATATAGACAGAAAAGTGTTCAAAATATGAAACAATTATTTATTTAAATAAAATTTAACAAATATATTTCCACTTTAAAATATTTGAAAAATATCCGAATTCTCAATAAACTGTCAAAATGCAACGCACATAATATAAATATCTTTGAAGATATAGATATAAAACTATTAAATTTGAATTTGCGGAAGTGAGTTTTATTTATTTATTGTTTTATTATTAAATAGAAAACAGATCTAGTCATATTTACAAAATTTATAGAAAATAACAGTTTTTTGGCCAATAATAAAATCATTTAATTTAAATAAATTGTCCTATTATAGCATCATATAGGATCAATTCGATTTGAAAACCGCCATTTTGAGAAATTTTTACTGAATAATATATGTATATATAAGACTTTAAACCGTATAATAATGTTGGAAATCTTTTTTCGTTGGTATAGTTATTATATGTACCTAATTTACAATCCAATAAAGACAACGTTTATTACAGTAACAAAAACACACACTTAATTAGCAAGTCAGCATAGGAAATTACTTACCGATTCAGTTGCTGCAATGTTTAAATATTATAATTGAACAATACATTCTTAGACTATAAAGGAAAATTTGCTGTTAAATATTAACAATTGGTCTATTCTTCAAATTTAAGATGGACAGTTAAGGAGACAAACAATAAATGAGCCAAAAGAAGGATAGAACAATGGGAATATTCTGTTGCCATGTGTGTTTCTTTAAAGGGTACGTTACTATAGCATTGAAGTAAATATATTTATAATTAAATATACCTAATTGACAACAAACCATCCAATATGGAAATAAGAAATGGAAAAAAAATATTTTAGTTGAAAAAATTATAGAAATAAAATAAGAAATATAAAATTAAAAATAGCTTAACAAATGTTTTACATTTTGTAGTAATTGAAAAATATGGTTTATAACCGACGTTACTTTAAAAGTAATTCAGGGGTTCCAATAATCGAACTTACAGGCGGCCACAACAATGGAGGCAGGATCAGCACTGAGAACTTCACCAGAAGCAAGAGTTACTTGGAAACTTCCTTCTTTTATTGTTTTCTCCAAGCTGGCGGCTGCAGCGACGGGAGACGGGACTGATTCATCGCCGGTCGTTTCTACAGAAAACGTAGCAATAACGCTGCCTGCAATGGAAGTTTGCATAATATGACAATATGCATACAGCATCACATATTCTTTTAATAAATATATCTGAATTAAATTATCTATAAAATTGTTTTAGAACTGTGAATAAATGTGAAATCTAGAAAGAGTAAATTACTCATTTAAAAAAATGTTATTAAATATTTGAATAAGCACTTGAAAAATATGAGCACCATTATTTTTATTGCAATGGTTTGACCTATTAAAATACATGAATATGTTACTAATGCAAGCCATCTTTGCCACTGCACCTTTTAATAATAAACATCTTTTGATAAACTTAAATTAAAAAATGTTTTTCAACGAATTTAAATATATTGTAATCTTACCTCTCTTTATATCAAGATTCTTAATCATGGAAATAAGAATTTTCATTGCTTTTGCCAGAGTTGACCGAAGATCATTGAGAAACGATTTTTTATCTTTCACCACTTCATCATAATTTGCAACAAGACTAAATTTAAGGTCCACTTTTCGAGCAGTCGTCGGAATTGCAGTCGTTGTTGTCTATAAAGAGAAATTTAAAGCGAAACTCTTGATTTATAGAAATACTGCAAGTGAAAAAAAGGTAAATTGAAATATAAAGTTAAAAAAAAATTTGTTATTTTAGAAAATTTACATAATTCGACAAGTCATTTACTTAATCTATAATCTATAATCTATAATCAATACATGAATATATATAAATCTTATAAATATACTGATGTCTAAAAAAAAAATTCTAATAGTTTTATATCAAATAAATTATTTGAAAAATAACTAAATGAAATAATTATTGTATAACAAAGTCTTAATATTTATATTATACGTACACGTATAACATAAATATAACAGTTGTCTCTCAATGTTATAACAATGCTTCTGTAGTGTTTATATGGCTATACTGTTGTCTCTAAATGTTATAACTATGCTTCTGTAGTGTTTATAGGGCTATACTGTTGTCTCACAGAAACATAACATTTTTATATAGAATATTTTTTGTTTTGTTTTTTATAGTTTGCTGGTTTGCAGTTTGCACTGTGTTCTGTTGTTGATATATATCATTATTTAAAATATTATTTAATAAAAAAACGATTTTAATATTAGAAAAAAAGAAAATCAAATACCACTGCAAGGGTTGTTGTCTGCTGTTTTTCAGTTCCATTTTGTGAAGATCCTGTTGGTGGAGATCCTGAAGGTGGAGGTCCTGATGACTGATTTCCTGTTTGTGGAGATCCTGAAGGTTGTGGTCCTGATGGAGTAGGTCCTGTTGACTGATTTCCTGTTGCTGGAGATCCTGAAGGTTGAGGTCCTGATGGGGTAGGTCCTGTTGACTGATTTCCTGTTGCTGGAGATCCTGAAGGTTGAGGTCCTGATGGGGTAGGTCCTGTTGACTG
>JAUZNC010024577.1:0-11867 GCA_034780395.1 Vannuccia rotundouncinata | reverse complement strand
GAAGGTGGAGGTCCTGAAGGTGGAGGTCCTGAAGGTGGAGGTCCTGAAGGTGGAGGTCCTGAAGGTGGAGGTCCTGAAGGTGGAGGCCCTGAAGGTGGAGGTCCTGATGGTGGTGGTGGACCTGATGGTGGAGGTCCTGAAGGTGGAGGTCCTGATGGCGGAGGTCCTGATGGTGGAGGTCCTGATGGTGGAGGACCTGATGGTGGTGGTCCTGAAGGTGGAGGTGGACCTGATGGAGGAGGTGGACCTGATGGTGGAGGACCTGATGGTGGTGGTCCTGAAGGTGGAGGTGGACCTGAAGATGGAGGTGAACCTGATGGTGGAGGTCCTGATGGTGGTGGAGGACCTGAAGGTGGAGGTCCTGATGGTGGAGGTGGACCTGAAGGTGGAGGTGGACCTGATGGTGGAGGTCCGTATGAAGGAGGAGGTCCGTATGGAGGACTTCCTTCCATTGGATTTTCCGTTCCAGGACCTTCCATTGGATCATATGTTCCAGGACTTACTTCCTTTGGATCATATGTTCCAGGACCTTCCATTGGATCATATGTTCCAGGACCTTCCATTGGATCATATGTTGCCGGACTTCCTTCCATCGGAAATCCAGTTGGTGGTGGTTCAGATTGTGCTTTACAAAAAATATTGGATAAATTACACTTTAGAATAGGTGATCTCAATGACAGAATGTTTGAATAGAAAGTTTATTTCTAGTATTAACTAAAATCCACAATATAAAATTTTATATTCTTACGGTAGTATTATATATATATGTAGGGTCTTGCAAAAAATGCTTTCTAATTTAGTCCTAAACAGTTATACAGATAGTTTTACGAATATCTGTACATTGTATATACCCATTATTACAGATAATAACCAGCAGCTTCATTGATTTTCTGAAGGAATCTTTGAGCCATTCAAATTATTTCGACAATTTGACTGCTTTTAGAGAATTAAAATATTCTTGAAAGTTTCCAGTCAACTGCTCAACATTATCGAAGTCGTGTCCTCTTCTAGGATTCACAGTTGCGAAAACAAACCTGTCTAATAAATTTGTATCTGGTGAGTCAATGCCGGACTTCATTGATTACCACCCTAACTATCACCCTTATTGTCAAATATCGTTCTCCTTGCACAAATAAATTGGTCTCCTGCACTGTCACTCCAAGCGCGTGCGCATTCTTTTGTTGGAACATTTCTGAAATCCATTTTTTATCCGTGACTATTACTTTTTCTTTTACACCTCGCCTTGAAAAAACGCGTAACATCATCTCCTGGCTGCATTCAACTCTTCTTTGGATACCTCTGCTAGAGTATGGGGAACCCATCTACAGCACAAAAACTCTGTCCATCGAAATATAAAATATCCAAACGGGAGTGTTACCAATGTAAACCTACAAGGGCATATTTTCTTGTCCCATATTTAATTATCTGTATTATACCAATGACGTTCAGTTCAATGCATAAAACATATTAGAAATTTTAGATATTATTAAAACAATTACTAATGTTAAAGAAAGAGCTGAGAAAGTATTCAAATATTGGCGACACATTGAATTGTTTATCTTTATCTTTTTGTTTTTCTTTTGTTTTTAAAACAGCTTTTGTTTTAGTTTTAACTAACATTTTTCCTCTACTCGTCAAAATCGTTTATAATTTTCATGACATATTTTGTATATCATTTTGATCCGGATATTATTTTCAGTGTTATGACATAATAATATATACTGACCCATATCCAGGAATTTTTTTAGAAAGGGGTGGGGGGCAATAGACTTGCAAAAAAACACACCAACAAACTTTACAGAAATTTTGAAAGGGGTATGACTGAAAAGAATATAATTCTTATTTTTTAGGCGTAATTGTTAAAAAAAGAAACTGTAAAATAGGATCGAAACGTTTTACCATATAGGGTACTTAACGTGCATTACATAATACTCTTTCAATAGACTATAATGAAGCCATTTATTAATATTTTAACACATGCAATTTATTAAAACAACATGTATCTGTTTTCATTTTAAAATCGGAAATTACAGCTGATGTTCGAAAATATCTTTTTTAATGAATACCATTATGATATTTGATTTCAATAATTTAAATTTAAAATGTTAAAAATCAAATAAAAAAATGCTATTTAATGGATGAGATTGGTATTGAATTATTTGAATACATTTTCAGAACAATATCAACAATATCAATGAAGCTACATACTGGATTTAATTATTGAATAAAATATAAATACAAATGTAAATATAATTTCACATTATTATTTTATTTTTTATATAACTAAATCGTAACTTACCATTGACCAGAAGACATGTTGAAGCAACAAAAACGATGCAAAAGACCGGAAAATGAGTCAGTGACATTTTGTTGAAGGTGTGCGTTGTCTCAAACAATTAAAGATAAAAATTGGAAATAACCCCCTTTTTAATACGAGAAAGAACAATACGTGTTTGTATATCACTATTAGCAACGACAACCTTGTATTTATTAGTTACATTCAATTAGATAGTTACCATGCACCTATTCTGTATTGCTAAATGTATTCATAAATTATGAAAAATAAATGGGAGACAACAATTTAGCTGCTACAAAGTGTCTTTACCCAGGAAATATTTTAGAAGCAAACCAAAAAATATTCATGCATTAAACATTAAAAAACTATTAAAATTAAAAAATATTTCAGTAACGATTAATTTTTAAAAAATCACGAGAGTAGAATTGTTTTTAGCAAACTTTATCGTATGTACGTATAATAAACTTTAAATACTTAAAATTAAATATTTCGTATTTTAAAGCTAAATAGAGATAAGAACGGAGTTGGAAGATGTCATTGTTCCGTGAAAGTTTCTTTCAATTCCATTTTCAAATTATATAAATATGTTTAAATTTCATGTTGATATTCATTGTATAAATTATTGTGATATTATTATAAAAACTATTTGGTAACTATAGTTTATTAGTGCAGTAATACTGACTACAATATAAATTTTAATATTACCAACAACAATCTGTATAATCTAATTATTTCTATTAAAATTAACACAATATAACCTCAAAAGGTTCTACATTTTTGGCCGTGTTTAATTATGCTGTTGTCTAGAAATGTATCAATTGTTCCTATTAATATTCCCTAAAGGAAAATTAAATGATGAATGCTTTTTTTGTTGTTTATACGATGAAGAGTAGGTATTACTTTAAAATAACAACATATACCGATCAGGACTTCATTTAAAAACAAAAGAGTGAAACACGATGAGTGGGATTATATATGGAAACAATTTATATATTATCAGACAAGGCAAGTAAGAGGTTAGCTCAATTGAAATAAAAATGATTGAATTTAATTGAAATCCTATAAAGAGCCTACAGAGCTTCAAGAAAAGGAAAAGTACGTCGTTACCAATTTGCAATCTGGATATAATTTTTATGTTTAGTTCCAATATATGGTAATATTCCGGAATGAAAAATACTGCGTATAGGTATTGCATGATCAATTTTATCGCCTATTATTGTATAATTAACATTTTGAAAACTGGATATAAACGTTTTTTTAGTTGCAATGTTTTTATCATTAAAATAACACCATTCGTTATAAAACCTTTTGCTTTCCTTGGATTTTGATTGTTAACTTCAAATTATTAATCCAATAATTTTTATAAAATGTTTATTAGATGTAATGACATAAGCACATATCAACCGTGAACATTACTAATATGGATTATTAAATTTAATTTATTAAACATAATTTGCATATGGTGTTTATAATATGTCATAGAGATAATATACACTTATTCAATACTCAAGAGGTAGTATTCATTATTTTATCAAATGATATAGAAATCATATCCAACTAACGATATCAATGCTTTCGAGTACTTATTGGGCTTAAGAAAGAAGAAGAATTGGAAGAATTTTGCCAAACACAACAATTGAAAGGCTGTATCTTTTTATTTCCTTGACGAATTATCTTAAAATTAAAATAATGGAATATATTGGGCATTTATACATTGCAGTTTTTTTTATTATTGCCTAAATGTTTCTAATATTTTTAATATTTATATATGACTTTCAAAAACTACCCCATTTTCACGTATGCTATATAGCCTTAGAAAGACACGCTTAGCTGAGAGGTATCTGCCTAAATTTAACAAAATATAAGTTCACTATTTAAATCTATTAATATAGGCATTTCCAATAATAACGGTTGCAAGATTAAAAATTATGAATCGCTGAAGATCTTTTTAACCAGAAATCATATTTTAGTTTATATCTTTATTATATAAACAGATGAGTAAAATATATACAATACAAATAAGACAAGACAACTTCTGGGAAAATGATAGATTCGTCTTGTCCACGATAATGCCCGCCCACATGTCTCTGCAGCTACCAAAGATTTTCTGGCGGGTATTAGAGTGAGGTTGTTATTGCAGCCACCATATTCACCTGATTGCAACTTGTGTGATCGCTTTATTTTCTCACGCCTCGAGGCTATCAGAGGAAGAGATAATTTCAGTACCAAAGAAGAACATGAACAATTTCTGGCTCAGCAGCTGCCACTGTTTACGAAACTCAGAATGGGGAGAGCTCTCAACAAGATGGCAGATGACTTTGGGAAAATAATTGAAAATGGTGGTAATTATTTATAAGTCATAAACTTTTAAAAACATTTTTATCATCCTTGTATTAAAAATATATCCAGAATTTGTTCAAAATACGCAATTTTTTACGAAATGACCTATCTATCTCATACAAAGCTTTTGAAAAGTTTATAAAATTCTACTTGATTTGATAAATGTTGCAAGCGCTTCGATAAAACATTATATAACCTCTTCTGAACCTTACAGAAGTTTATAAGCACCTACTAAAATTCGGATAACGGCAATATAAAACTACAATTAAATATTATGGAATCAAATTTGAAAATACAAGAGAGGTGCTCAACAAATATAAACATTTAGCAATAAAAATTTAATTGGGAAAATCAATAAAAAAAACAATTCTGAAATATTTAGATTTTTTCTGTTGACGTTGTTGAAATTATTTGACATAATAAATGATTTATTCAAAAAACAACTTAAGACATCGAAATAGATTCTTATTCTTGGATTCCACGGTACACATAAATTGAAAAAGAACTGTAAATCAAATCTCATCAAATTAATAGGTGCATATTTAAAAAAGTTTAATTTGCTTTGAAATGTTTGTTACTCCAGCATTCGATGTACACATAATTAATATTTGTACAACATAATGTAAATTAAACCTTAAATAATTCCCTTTAAATATTTTGTGTTTGCATAACAAACCAATATTTATGTAATTACATGGAAAGAAAATCTGACTTTAACAGCTAGTTTTTAAAAGGTAGTTTTTGATACTAACACTTTAATAACAAATATATTGAAACAAATTTTGTTTGCATCTTACCAAATACCGGTCCGCAGATTGGAAATATTGAGAATAAAACTATAAACTGTACTAATTACTGTAATCGTTTATTGAACTTAGCCAATCAGATATTTTAATTAATTAATGTTAATATTGAAAAGTAATCTAAATAGTATAGGGGGCTGGCTTAAGATGGGTACGACACCTAGACTATATTTTTGCATCCAAAGCATCCAACGCTGATTTTTAAGTATATGGTTTCTATACTTGATAATAGTGGGGCGGCTTAGCCCAAATATTAAAAAGAATTGTGCATTTTATGATACAAGCACCAAATTTGGCACAAATGTACATATTGGGCCACTTGAAATTCTCTCATTAAGTCCGCCATATTGGATTTCAAAATGGCCGCCGCTTGAAATCTACGTTTGCTACTATCTATAGACATAATGCAGCTATTTACTTGATTCTGGTATCTAAATGTATGATTTTGGTGGCAAGGAATGCAATGGTACCAATTTAAACTTCGAATTGTAAATTATTGGCTTACATTTCCTAAAAAAAACTTGAAAAAAATTAAAAAATACAAAAAAAAGTACATTTGCTATTATCTCTGGGATGGGTATAATGCAGCTATTGACTCTACATTGAAGAAACGAGACAAGTTGAGGAGACGGCACCAGTATTCAGATTGGCTGACCTTGTCCAGTTATATCAGTCCAGAATGGAAGAGCTAGGAGTCCAGCTGGACAAGAGAGTCCACTCCAAACGACTGAAACAGAGACTGCTGGCTCAGTTTCTTGACATGCGGGCATACTCCAAGAAGAGACACATCCTGACGGCATTTGAAGAAAATGTTGGTGCTGCTCTTGCCAAAACCTGCGAGCTGGACAGTGATAGTGATCAAGTCCATCTTGCCCATGCTGCACAGATTGTTCGGCGTCACATCTTTGGAGAAGCCAAGCCCTTCACATGATTCCTTGATGGATTTCAAGCAGAATCTGTGCCACCGTTGCTGTTTGCTCTAGTTAGTATGATCCTAGAGGGACCCAACATCAAGGAACAGATGGCAGACACTAGCCCTGCAGCAATTCCCACATCCCAGATACTGAAGTTCAACAGCATCAAACACAAGCGAACACGGGGCCCCACATCTTCCACCAATGTCAGGTACAGTGTTGCACAGGAGACCCAACTTCCAATATAAATAGGGTTGATGCTGCATGCTCATACACGCAAGAAGGAACTGGTTGACAGACTGTCAGACCTTAGTCTGAGCATCTCCTATGATAGAATGCTCTAGCTCTCAGCACAGATGGGAACAGTGTCCATGACAACAGTCCCACAGAACGAGTGGTCTAAGTGGCAAAGTATTCACAACTGCCGCTGTTGACAACATAGATCTCAACCCCAGTGCAACAACATCAAATGACTCCTTCCCTGGTACAGTTATCTTCCTCATACAAAATCTTTCATACATTGGTGAAGAAGTGGATGGGAGTATCGTCAATGTCGGAGGATCTGGAGATGCACGTCCAAGACAGTCGCCCCCTTGTCGCACTACTACACTGATATACCCCCTGTCACTAGCAGCATCAAAAAGTCGCCTGGCCCAGTTGCTACAGTGGCATCATTGACCAGAGGAAACTTCAAACGACACACTGATGAAGAATAACAATGGCTAGGCAATGCAAAGCGAGTTATGGAAGAAAATACTGATATAGTGGGCAATGAGAACACATCTTGGGCTGCATTTTATTCCAGCCGACAACCACCAGATGCTCGAGTCACTGCTTCCACTCTTCCTAGAGAGTGCCCACACAGTGGTCATGATCCGGCACTCAATGGACGCCGTGAAGAATGCTGCGGAACACCTTAATCCTGGACAGACACCAGTGGTCCCCTAAGTCGCTGGATGGTTGCGGGACCAGAAGTTGCCAGCGTGATCTCAGACTTCCATGATCTGAACGAACACTCGAGACGGCAGATAGCAGACACACGTCATCATATTCAGACGCCAAGTGTACAGGCCTCATTTGTGAAAGATTTTCTCTCTCTAGTCGGTGTCATACAGGAGATAAGCAACCCATTCGAGGAGGAGAGTCAAGATTTACTTAAACTGGACACAATGAGATTGTTGGTCCTGCTGCCTTGGAGACCGTGATGAATGTCAAGAGGATTGGCCAAGAAAAGTTTGAGGCTTTCGTCAGAAAGTGTCTGTTGGACAGAACAAAGAATTTGAACAACCCCATTCATAGTAATTAGCTGAAGGCGTTCACCACTTCCACTCCAAGAATCCAGAGCAAAGGTCAGCAACAACTCGCCTTAGTCAAGAATGACCGTGTACTCTTCGCACGCATGTACATTGGCTGCCAAACGACAGATGGAACCCTTGAGGAGTTCTTTCGTCACGAGAATTAGGCATGTCCTTTTGCACTGTCTGCTGGTGGAGGCATTTTCAATGGTACCAAGAATGATCTCCTCACATGCTTGGAAAAAGTCTCCGACGCAAAGACAGAGACTCCTATAACAACCTGTATTGTACTTGATAGAGCAGCCATCGTCCAGATTGAAGCCGGCTGCATCAAGGACCTTTGAAGAATATGCACAACAAATCTTCATACCATATATGTCTACGAAACTGCAAACAGTGTCACGCCTGGATCTGGTCTAGGATACTTACCTTGCTGCTTTACTGAATGGTAGTATACGTGCAAAGCGAAGACAAGGCGTGCGGAGGCGTGTGTTGGCTGCCACAGCCATACCAGGAATTTGGCAGAACTTCCTACGAGTGGACAGCAACAAGACGGAGCTGTTCAGGTTCCTCTCAGCAGCTGTCATGAAATGATTCAACCAGGAGGACATACATGTACTTTCCATTTATTATTTTTTTAAAGTTTTTTTTAGCAAATGTAGACCAATAATTGACAATACCAAGTTTAAATTAGTACCATTGGATACCTTGCCCCAAAAAACATACATTTAGATACCAGAATCAAGTAAATAGCTATATTATGTCCATAGATAATAGCAAACGTAGATTTCAAGCAGTGGCCATTTTGAAATCCAATATGGCGGACTTAATGAGAGAATTTCAAGTGGCCCAATATCTTATAATGTTCGCAACATATTAATGAACATTTGTGCCAAATTTGGTGATTGTATCATAAAATGCACAAAGGGTTTGCTATGCTGCCACACTATAAGATTATATTATAAATAATACAAAACTTTACTTCCGATTATCATGTATATTACATAAGTGTGGTTTTCAATATTGGTCAATAGTATTTTACCTTTTATTTATTTATTTATTTATTTTTCAGTAATTATTTATTTATTAGTATGATATGATCTTACGCAATATATATGTTGATAAACGCATAATAGTAATGCCAATACATTCAACACTATGATTTGATAGTATAGTAATGAATTAAAAGAAAATAATTGATCATTATTTAAAAATGAATTACTAAACAAATATTTATTATTTTAAAAATTGTGCCATGATCGAAATACAATTAAAACTAATAATTTTCGATTTGAAACCTTAAAATTCAATTTTATTTGTATTTACATTAAATTATACGTGACTTCTTAAACTTCTAACCACC
Source organism: Vannuccia rotundouncinata (assembly GCA_034780395.1). Classification (NCBI taxonomy): domain Eukaryota; kingdom Metazoa; phylum Platyhelminthes; order Proseriata; family Coelogynoporidae; genus Vannuccia; species Vannuccia rotundouncinata. The sequence goes on along the minus strand of JAUZNC010024577.1, from coordinate 2,856 downwards.
AAAGGTAGCTTAAAATGGAAATAAATACTCACGAAATTAAATTTTAAATTAAGTACATACTGAAACAGTTTCAGTTTCTTTCAATCATTATTCGATTTCCTAATCGAATCTTATTTAATTATTTCAAGGTCGCATAATTTGGACAGGTTTAGATATTTTTACTAAACATTTTTAGTTAATTAAAAATTATAAAGCAAATTGCAGCCCATATAAACGGAGTTGGCATAACATCTAAAACATTATGAGGTAAATTATAAATAACTATAGATCATTTAAGCAAGAAAAGAGAAAATACATTGCGGATTTAATTGTGTTACATATATATTTGTTCATAATTTTTTCTTCATCAATAAACACATGTAATAAGTTTTTGTTATCAAAAATATAAGCCTATAATTTAATGACAATTCGACTATGATATGATTATTAACCTCCCATTTATTATGAATTACTGGTGACACATAAAATAAATACGGAGTAAAATAAATTTTCAAAAATTGAATAAAATCGTTCAAATGATATTTTCATTACGTTAAGTTCATTTTGTGCACAATTTTGTGAAATATTATGATAAATGAGAAATAATTTCATAGAATTTTTGTGATATAAAATGTGTATTTAAAATATTTAGACAAATTCATATATAGTGGTGTGATTTGAATAAGTTTACTGCATATGTGTTCACATAATTGTCTGTATTCAATTATAAAAATAAAGAATGCTAATTTCACCTCGCAGATAATATATGAAGGTAAAATTAAAACACTTTCTAATTGATTTATTAAAATGTCTATCAAATGAAATGAAGAAAAGTGCGTCTGTGACGATTTCTCTTAGAATTATGATAATGACAGTTCGTGATCCTTAAGCAAAATAAAAATTGATTTTTTAGAATTGATAATGAATCAAAAGTACAAATAATCCAAAGAGAAAAACATTTATGAATCCAAAATTCTTTAAAAAATTGGAAGATGATTTTAAAAAGCCAGAGTTGCAATTGTCGGTACTGCAGCATTGAACACATGTCTAGAAAGGAAATGCAAAAACCGATACAATCAATGTTTTGTTGTATTAATATGCTATATAAAAAAATTATCAAAAAATAATTAATTGGTATCAATTTATAAGTAAATATTGGATATGACATACAATTTGTTCAGTAATATTTATTTCATTCTAATTGTATTATTCCGAGCTATCGAAAAACCTAAATATTTACAATACATTAATTTTTTATACCAACTTGCTACTTATATGAAAAAAGTAATCTAACACATTATATCTCAATTATATATTGCAACATATTTTCATCCTTTTAGGTAAGGCTTCCTTATTATTTTTATTATTAATATGAATTAATAATAAAAATAATTAATTATGAGATATAAATATTAATACGAATTAATGTGATTATTGTGAATAACATAAAATACATTTTACCTGAATTCCGTCAGTAGTTGTACATTGAGCTTGATAGAGTTTTGATACTGGACAGAACATAGCCAAACATTTTCTTTCATAAGAAAGACCAGAATCAGAAGATTTTGATTCAATCTAATTTATAAATATAATATAACACTAATATAAGTTATATCACCGTTTAATTGTTGATTGTACTAATAAAATAATAATTAAAAAGCAAAATAAAAATAAAAATAAAAATAAAAATTACAATATTCAAAAATATTCAGCAGTGTTAAGGTTTATCTAAAGTTTTTATACTAAATTACTAAATGAAAAATGCCCACATGGTATCACTTACGGCACAAATATATCCATTACTTTCACAATAGGTCTTATTTGAACCTCCTGATTGGGTTTCAGCACACTCTGATGTTCCGGAACATTCATAGCAAGAGATCTATGCAAGATTGAAATAATTATAACAATAAATTATTATAATGATACTCCAGAGCAGTGAAATAAATATAGAAAACATGATTCATAGACAAAACCACAATCGCTGAAATACCGGTAAACAATTCCAAAGATCAACTTTATAAAAGCAATGTAATGAGAGACAGGAATTTGTTTTAACGGAAATCAATCAAAAAAACAAGTGTGCATAGCTAGATTCGAACCTCAGAGCTAATGGTTTGTAAGCCGGTGTGCTACCACTATACTACGCATACATAGCTACATAGCATACATAGTTAAAGCTACATAGCATAAATAGTTAAAGCTACATAGCATACATAGCTAGCTACATAGCATACATAGTTAAAGCTACATAGCATACATAGTTAAAGCTACATAGCATACATAGTTAAAGCTACATAGCATACATAGTTAAAGCTACATAGCATACATAGCTAGCTACATAGCATACATAGTTAAAACTACATAGCATACATAGCTAGCTACATAGTATACATAGTTAAAACTACATAGTATCATACATAGCTAGCTACATAGCATCATACATAGCTAGCTACATAGCATACATAGTTAAAGCTACATAGCATACATAGTTAAAGCTACATAGCATCATACATAGCTAGCTAGCTACATAGCATCATACATAGCTAGCTACATAGCATCCATCATACATAGTTAGCTACATAGCATACTTAGTTAACATACATAGCTACTTAGCATACTTAGCTACATAGTTAAAGTTAAAGTTAAAGCTACATAGCATTATACATAGTTAAAGCTACATTGCATCATACATAGTTAAAGCTACATAGTTAAAGCTACATAGCATACATAGTTAAAGCTACATAGCATACATATCTAGCTACATAGCATACATAGTTATCTACATAGCATACATATCTAGCTACATAGCATACATAGTTAGCTACATAGCATACATATCTAGCTACATAGCATACATAGTTAGCTACATAGCAT
>JAUZNC010024566.1:0-23127 GCA_034780395.1 Vannuccia rotundouncinata | reverse complement strand
TGAATCAAATGAATAAAATGAATCAAACAAAATCAAATAACAACATTGTATTACAATATAAAAGTAAACCGATAATTACTTTACTTTACTTTACTTTACTAATGAATCAAATGAATAAAATGAATCAAACAAAATCAAATAACAACATTGTATTACAATATAAAAGTAAACCGATAATTACTTTACTTTACTTTACTTTACTAATGAATCAAATGAATAAAATGAATCAAACAAAATCAAATAACAACATTGTATTACAATATAAAAGTAAACCGATAATTTTGATAAAAATGTAAATAGTGTCTAACAGCATTAAAAATAATTTCCTGTTTTATGCTATATAATTACCTTCACTACAACCTCTTGTTTTGAATGTAATAATTAAATTCATAAAAAGGTTTAAAGAAATTTGCTTAAAAAATTAATCCAATTTAATACAAGAGGAAACTTTTTAACTCCACTTCAACGTCTTTGATTTGCTACTTTAAATTCAGATGTAAAATTCAGATGTGCCTGAATATCAGTCACATGATGTGTTCAGAATATGTTGGTCAATAACGATGTTCATATCATTATAGAATCTTGGACCTACATATATAACGAGCAAATCAAATGTCTGTTATTATCTTCAACCTTCACAATTGCTATTCTTATTTTTAGTCTATTAAACTATATTAAAAGATTACATGATCTTCACTATTTTGTATTAATATTTTGGCCTTATAAAATACAGAGAAATAATCGATAATTATAAGCAAGCAATGTACAACTTTATTACAAATTCAGAATTCAAATGCACTTAAATATAGATCAATGTGTTCAAAGTATAACATTTTTTCTAAAGCTGAAATAATATATTTGAGATTATATAATGCGTCAATTAATTAACATTTCATAAAATGTTTCAATAATTTGAACCATTTGAATAATTTAAATTTTACAATATACAGAACATTAAAATTTATATTGTTACAAACAACTTTTTATATAATTTATATAATTATTTATATAATTACTGAATTACTAAATTATTGTGTTATCCTTAATTAATGAATAACATTCAATAAAAACACATCAAAGATTCAATCTTACAATATATAAGAATACGTTTTTAGTCACAAAAACCGTTTAGCAACAAAAATCATATCTTACAATAAAACAAGTCAATTGCATGTAATGTGATATTTTTGTCCAAAAGAATGCTAATTGCCAGTCAAAAAGGGTACTTGAAATAGTGTATATCTCTATGTAATTGAACTTTTCAAGTGGTATTCACCTTGATGCAATGCCGATATTCAATTTGAACCCATAAAATACAAGTGCGATAAGGTGCTTCCTTGCGACAACTACACTCCAAAACCCGTCAAAAGTGGACAGCTTCAAGTGGGCCGAAGAACCAACTACATGCTAATTATTTAAAGACCCAGTCCATTTTTGTGAAGGATGATCTTCGAGCCTGTGAACCAATTAGCTACAATGAAATGGTCCACTTTGATCTAGAGCTACCGACCAAAAATACATATGTATGCTTGAATAAGATTGGGTGCGTACGAATATTATACAAAATGGGTTCAGTTACTGTGCGGTATTTGTTATTTATATACACTTCAAACATGAGCGACGCACAATCAATGCTCATGACAAGTGCGTATACATAAACTACTCAGAAATAATCATGTGCAATTTATCATTATTACTATATTGTTAACTGATTTACACCACAAATGTGCTTTTGAATTATGCCTGTATATAAATAATTTGTCCCAGTTACATGTACATTGTCTATATGTGATAATCTATCTATCTATTTATCAACGTATACAATTATATATATATATTATGGCTCGATAGACCACTTATTGGCGGCAAAGAACAAATATATTGCGTGCATAAATATCTATATATGTACTTATTCATTCTCTGTACCTTATATGAGCATCGAGATAACTTTATTCAACTTGTTATCTGCTTCTTTCAAGTTTGATTGATTGCAGTTGCTTGTTTGGAATAAAATAACATGTCACATTTTATTTTATTTTATTTTATAATTATCAATTATTATAATTTAATTAAGAATGCATTTATACAATATATAAATATTACAATTACAAAGCTTTTTAAAAAGCTGTAAATGTAACGCTGTATAAGACACAATATAATAAAGTTTAGACATAACGCGGTAGTTATAAACTCAGTTGGTATAACGATGTTATATAGAATTAACGCTGTTTGTTGCATAATTACGATCGATAACTTTAGCCTCACACATTGATGACTCAGAAATACCATTAACGCAATATAGATATTATATTTAACTATATAGAACTGTAAATGAATGAAGTTTATAGCTTAATCCATGGAACTAATAATATGACATATTATTTCATAAACTAAATGAACAATAAATATATTCTAACCAAAAGTTTGAATTAGCTACAATTTATCGATTATTAGATATTAAATATGTTGCTCTATATATCTATACCAGACATAAATATAACTGTAAGAATTATGTTATTATACCAATATATATCTTTTTTCACTCAAAGGAGTAGACGATATGAACTTCAAAGCAGAAATATATTGCAATAAAAATTATATTTCGTTTTCCGTGCGGAGTCCAATATAAAAATTGTATAATAAAATTTATACGATAAACAGATAAAAATGTTTAGAAAATCATTCCGCATCGCAATAAAATGTTCAGAATATGAAAGATAAACATCGCCGGTTCATTTCATGTATACGAAACAAGTAAAGTGTGTAACATCATCTCCTCATTAAAAAATAATAATTTTCAACTAAACCCAAACCTTAACACAAAATCAATTGCTGGAATAATACTTGCCTATATATTATAATTTTTCTCGAATATATATTTTAACGGTATTTGTAAAGGTATCGATGAAATTATATGGAGAGTATTTTATTTTACTGATATTGAATTTAATCTTGTATTTATATGAAATATGTTTCAAAAAATTAAATTAGAAGTGCATCACATTTAATTCACAAACCATACATCCGATTCGTCTCAAATTCACACAGCCAAGTGTACCTACAACAAATTTTTCCAACGACGACTTTTGATTTTCTATTTGATCGATTGATCACTGAGTGATAATCGATTGTATTGATTTTTGAAAGATATAAGGCATTTTTAAATGTTCATTAGATTTAAATCCGAAACTAAATAAATCCGATCCACTCAGTGATCAATATATATCTAATAGAAAATCGCGAGAGAATTTTTTTTTAAATTATGTTTTATAATAATATATATGTTCCTCTCTATAATAAAATCCGTCATATTAGATTTCTTTTCATATTCTATATAATCAAAATAATTAATATGTTCTATATTATATTCAAGGCTGTAATGGATTTATGCTTTGAAGCAAATTAAAGAATAGTCATAGATATATTTATGACTATGATTCATAGATAATTATAAATTTATTTTTTATATATATTTATTTTCGACATTCAAAAAGGATTAATCTGTGGAGTGGGCAGGACACAAACAACGGATATATCAATAATCATAATATGTTACATAACCAGAATTTATTATATTTTTCAATTGTTCTAAATTTGTATAATTTTTTTAAATCCTGACATATATATACATACAATTTAAAACATGTACTTTTTCAAAGCCTCAAGGCAAATTAAAATATTTGAAATATTATAGTAGGTTATGAAAAATTATTCAGAATAGGAGGTATTAATGTTAACGACGTTTATATTTGATATTAATAAAAAATATTTTTTCGATTTGACTTCTGTCAAACAGAATGACAAAAGTCAATTTTAAAAATACAATAATTTAAACCAACCGTTTGATCTTATATCTTTAACATTTTCCACGATTCTCTTGTAAATGTACCAGAAATAGTTAAAAATGAAGACTTCTCCATATGATCATGGATACTGTTGGTCCTGCAAAATCTTCATCCTGCAGGATATAGAGCAAGGTACCGAATTCCTTCATGAGTTTTCGTGATTGGTCGTGGATGGTGTGCTGTGGTAATAAGTGTTGGTATAGGGAGGACGAGGGGGTAGTGGGGGCGAGGGGGAGTGAAGGGAGAGGGGGAGGTGGGAGAAGGGAATGGGAGAGGGGAGGGAAAAGTGGTGGGAAGAAGAAGGAGTTAAGGGGGAGTGGGCGGGATGGAGTGGGTGGAGTCCTTGTGAGAATAACAAAAATGTAAAATACGATAACTTCTCTTTAATTTGAGGTATTGTAAATTTTGGATAAGATTACATTCAATCTTAAATGATGTTAAGAATAAATTGATTTTGCGAACAATAATTATTGCATTTCATTATATAATGTATAACAGTTTATCAATAAATTCAATACAATGAATATTTTAAGAAATATTTTAATGAATCTCGATTCAATGAATTTTACCAAAATTAAAAATGCATATTACTGATTTGTTATATGCCGTTATAAAGAAAACTATATTATAAATTATAACATAGGTAATATTATATTATCAGCTTATAGTCGTTAGTAAAAAAACAAATGTTGACAACTGAAGTGGTATAGATATCTACCGACAAAGATCTTTCTGTCCAATTTAGAACTCCCTCCTAAAAAAATACACCCATTTTTTTCATATAGACGACGCAGTTGACAAATATTCTGCCTAAATTATGAGGTAAACATTATTATTAGCATATTAAGTATAAAATAAACTTTACTTTTCAATCTCATGATAACAAACTCTGATGAGTTTTTAAATCTAGTGAATGAGATCAAGACACAAAGAGGTATAAACTGGCGTGACGAAGTTCAAGAGACGGAGAGGCAGATTACGCGAATTGTCCTGCGCCAGCAAGGCTAATGAGTTTTGGGGTGGGGTTCTTGTTCACTTCGGAACGAGCTGAGTTCCATTTGATGTCTAGCGGCTGCTTGTTATGGAGTAATTTTTCAAATGATTAAATTGGCGAACAATAAATTTCTGTTATTGCTTAGTTGTCATTACGTTATCTCTATAGTTGTAACCGAGCCGGCGAATGATTTATTGATGTCACCCTGTCGGCGGTGGGGAGAGCAGGCTCTAAACGCCCGCATCCGTTTTGTTAAGTGCCTGAGATGTACAATTTAATCGGGACAAAGCTTTATTCTAACATTTTACATGAAGCCCGGGTTATGGAGGTTTTAATATGCATGTTGAGGTTGCATATGTCTATTATTATAGAAGTCCAATATATCACAGTATAATTAACCGATGGTGAATATTTCAATGAAAAGTTTAATAATACCTTCGCGTATATTATAAATTAATTCAGTGTGGCTGTCTTTACAGAGACAAGTTGAATGATTTTCTGCCAGCGAAATTATTTTATAGGCGGGATGTGCACATATAATAATAGTAGAAATCATTATACCATTTGATATGAACTATTAAATATAAAGTGATCATAAATTTCTAAATTATCTGTGCGTGCATGGAAGTCATGTATAAATGAAACGAGTTGTTTGATAATATATTTCCGTAGTTATGACATGATTTTATTAAATAAGATAATTTATATCTATTTTATGAATGTGTTCGGGTGATCCCATTTTACCGGTGAAAAAAATGATTTAATTCTATAATATGAAATTAATAAGAGTGAATGAGTCTGTAAATACATTGAAAATAAATTCGTATAAATGAAAATTATTTAAAGAATTTAATAAAATTGTCATTTTATATTTTCTCACAGTTTTTGTAAGTAAATTACATATTTGTGAATTATTTTATTATTCTGAATTCTTTTCGTCTTCATATTAACGGATATCGCTCTTAGACTATTATTTAAAATTATTACAAATATAGTTGACTTAAGAAATAAGATGATAATAAAAATGGAAAATTTCCAAATACAAATTTTGAAAGTAGTATCATGTTAGTAGTAATTTTTGAAATCTTAAAAATTCTTAAACATATGGTTTATTCACTTATTAATTACTTCAGAAAAATTATGGAATTATTTACAATATCTAGTTAAGCAAATACATTTAGTCTGCGAGTATTAAGTCTTATAATAATAGTTTTTTTTTACTTCCAATTATATAACAGTGGTCATGCTATCTATAGCAAATGGTGGTTTTCTCATAAGCTTTTGAGTACACGAATATTTCTAAATTCATCTGGAGAACTTGGAAAACAATGTTTAGTCAATATAAATCAGTACTATATATATTGTATTGAATTGTTGATTCACTATAATTGATCTTTGTTGCATGCGATATTTTATGAAAGAATTTAGGAAAAATTCAACGATATAGTTACAAAAGCAAATAAGAGGCCAATAAATGAATAACATAATAATAATAAATGAATGGTAAATATAATATAAACTAAAAAGGAAATTTTTAAAGTTGATTTAAATTGCAGAATTAAAATTTGTTATAAAATGTAACAAATTTATAGTTTGTAGTCATAACTTTTAATGTAATATTTTAATTCACTTATATATTGTGCGTAAATAATCAATAAAATATATGCTTCATTCTTTTAGAAAGTGTAGACAAAAAGTACATGAACCTCCCATTATATATTTATGATAGTATATATAGTGCTGCTGTGATATCATGTCATATTATGTCTAATTCAATTAATTGAACAAGGGTGGGGTGCATACAGGGGGTGCAGGGGGGGATGCGTAAAGGGTTCATGGAGAAGGAGGTCGTAGCATAATTATAGGTCTATGGTGATCAGCAGTATAAGCTCTCAGTTAAGGGTCTGTTCTCTAAGGCTATATATATAATATAAATAATGTTTTCAATAATTAGACAATTAAAAAAATCATAGTAAAGAGAAAATCAATATTTGTGATGTATGGGAAAAAATGACGGAGAGGAAGAGGTCCTATAAGGAGAAGAGACACTATGTAATCGGTTTGAAGAATTGTTTATATTTATAGAATTGAAGAATATTTGAAAAATGGTGCCCTCAATTTTCAATTGACCTGGATATAAATGCATTCATAATAAAATATAAAATTCAAGTTCCATATTTCTGAATATAAACATTTTACTTTTTATAGAAGACTAAATAATAGATGTTAAATAAATAAATATATTTATTAACAAAAACAAAGGTTAATTTTTTGTCAAAATGAAATTAACCGATAAATAAATTTGATTAAAATCCATTAAATAAAGTGAAATGAAATCTTATTTAATTACAATCTTTGAACAAATAACTTACATATTTTACACAAGATAATTTTTTATAAACGTAAATTTAATCAATAGAAACATTAATTTCGGTGTTTGTTTCATTAATCTACCACAAAAGCATGATTTATGAAAATCAGTCTTATATAATATATAAGATATAACTAACATTAGCCGGAGGTTAAAATGAATAGAGGTCGATTCCTGCACTTATGTTGGAAACTAAACGAAGTGAATATTATTGTATGGAGCAATAATTCAGCCGACAGTAACCCAGGATCATGGGTAGGATTGAAGATTTATTAGACAATCGTTGGGTGGTTAAGATTTATTCGACAGGTTTATGACGACGCCTCCAAGTTACCGCCTGAATAAAGTTTTCATCGCCGGAAAATAAAATTAGATTTATTACCAGCAAGGGTTGACACCCGGCCACAATTACCAGCTCCATCATTGAGCAATGGTTGCCTGAGACGAGGATAGATGTACATAGGGTAAAGCGAAGGAGTATAGAGGGGTGACACCCTTACAGTTTTCATATAGGAGCTAGCTTGCACCGTGGTATATAACTCCTGATCATATATCAGCCGCCAGTGAAAGGCGTTCTATATTAATAAGGGGCCGCTCTGAGCATACCGACAATCAAAATGAGGGATACATTTCCGGTTGTAATGTTTTTAAATAAAGCCGCAGGTACATTTTACATTGAAAATGAAATATTTTCTTGTCAATATAATAGATTTGCAATTAATTCATATTTATAAAATATTTATGACATAGATAATAGAGGGATGTCTGATTCTCATTTGATTAACACTTTTGATAAATAATTTCATTATTACCGAAACATAAACATAACATTATTGGTTTACTCCTCTTGATTTTTCTCCTATTACAGTATTTTATGCAAATTGTCACGATAAATCAGAATGTTAAGTGCTTTATAATAAATTGTTGATTTGATTGCCGGCACTTTGATCTAAGTTTGATACTCTGAGGGACGGATTCTATGCTACATTGGTGAACAGCGCTACATTGGTGAGACAGATAAATTCCCAACAAGTGTACAATGCAAAGTAATAAACGATATTTCGTCTTATAATAGACAGCGGGCCGACGATGACTGTATGTAGCACAAACGTCACATCGCAGTTTGTCGCATCCACTCAATTCGCATTCCCCAATAGCTCAACTGACATAAATTGCTTAATAAAACTAGGTTTCAGAGGCGCCGATATACTATTACTATAATCTAAAGCAACAATAAATAGTCTCTTTATGACTTATATATTTTATATGTCCATATATTTCGGTGTGCAATTTTGTTTGTTTGTGTTAAATGATATCTCTAATATGTGTCAATTCAACGTATCTTATATACACTTTATAGTAAATTTTAGTTATAGTTATAACTCAATATGTATTCCAAAAACGAACACATTTGTTTAAAAGTGTTTATTGATAGATAATGATAATATTATAATAACAGCAATTTGTTTATTTAAATAATTGTTTTGGGATAGGAAAACATCGTATATAGTGAAACTAAAATATATATTAAAAAAATTGTCATCAATTTATTTAAAGCTTATTGATATAAAGCTTATATACCTATACCATCAAACACGATGATGATACAACGAATTAATTAAAATTCCTAAAATCATTTTTAATTAGATTTTTATTGAAATTAAAAAAAATAGATTCAACAATTAAAATTAACGTTTATATATATCATATACAAAACGAATCTACATATTAAAATGAATTAAATATCAATCGATTATAACATCGGAAATATCAATTTGGGAATAACATGGGAAATATCAATTGTGGAATAAAATCAAAAATATCGATTTAGGAATAGCAGAAAAATAGAAATTTAGGAGTATCATCGAAAATATCAATTGAGGAAAATCATCAAAAATAGAAATTCATGATCGAAAATATCAATTATGGAATACCATCAAAAATATCAATTAGGGTATAACATCGGAAATATATATTTTGGAATAACATCGAAAATATAAATTATGGTAGAACATCGAAAATATCAATAACATAAAAAATTGCAATTAAGGAGTAACATCGAACATATCAATTGAGGAAAAACATCGAACATATCAATTGAGGAATAACATCGAAAATATCAATTCAAGATTAGTAGGGAAGGACGAGGTCTGAGAATCAAACGATGACCCTCCCCTTCGTACTCTTGCTAGTTAAATTATTTACGAATAAGAATTGAGTATCATAGTATATAAGGAGGCGTGTGAGTTGTTGATTTCATTCTCATTCTTACGAGCTCTGCAACGGTCGTCTCCTTATCAGCCTCTCTCCCATTTATTCTATTTTACTTATTCGAATTCTTCGACTGCTATATTATTAATATCTCTATCTTTCTGTTTGTTATCCCATCATCTATTCGTATTAAAATTTTTCGATTTTCAAAACAAAATTTGATATTTGAAAATTAAAAAAAATTAAAGATTAAACTTTAAAATTTAAAAATTTAAAAAATTAAAAAATTAAAAAATTAAAAAATTTGAAAATTTAAAAATTAAAAATATAATATAATATAATAAAATAAAATAAAATGAATATTTTTTTTATTTTCAAAATTTAATTCATTTATAACAATTTTTGATATTTTTTGAAATTATATATCACACATATTTTTACAACATATTTTAACTAGTTGACTAATGAGACACAGTATGACAATGCAAAGTTCTAATATAATCTTACCATGCGTATATATACTTTAATTAAGTTTAATTTATGATGTCGCCTTGCATGGGATGAGCCTGTGGATGTGGAAATATACTCAATTAATGGCGAGCGCAATAGCGTAAACCATTGAGACGAATGTCTGTAAAGTACCATGTCAGCTGTTGATCAGTAAACTCATAGAGGCTTGTCAGATTACTCCTGTTTCATATTAATTAGCGCGATGTTTGTACTAAACGGCTATGACGGATTGCATAACAAGAATTGTTACTGCTTAAATTTTAATAACAATACTTATGTGCAGCATATATTTGTAATATTATCATTTCGTATATTTATTTACAAGTCATTTGAAAAAATTTACATTAAACATATCAGGGCACAGGCCTGAATTTTCAAAATTTTATAAATTTTATTAAAATTTATGAACCCCGAAAATTTTCAATTGTTTAAAATACTTCTAATGTTTTGCTAATATTTTGTAAAATATTTCTAATATTTTATAGAGCCATTTAAAAAATGTGTTATCGCCAAAGAGCAATGCCCAAATTTTTAATAGTTTTAAATATTTGGAATATTTTGCGCAGTCATTTAAAAAAAGTATTATCACCCAGGAGCCATGTTCAAATTTCTAATAATTTAAAAACATGTATTTATAGTAGTATTACTATTATAGAAGTTATTTAAAATATATCTAATTCATATTAGGGCCTAGGAGCTATACCCAAATTGATATTGCTTTAAATTCTCATCTTATCTCTACAAATACTAAATAACCTTTTTTCTTCCTATTTCTTCATCTGGATTTATTTATTCATTAATTATGAATATAATCAAGTTATCGGACGATTCTGCTCTACCTTTTATAAAATTAGACTCTCATAGTATCTGCAGAACGAAAGATCGTTCAACTCATTTGGTTTCTATCCAACCTGATTTTGGAAGAAGTTTATATTTGGTGTCGGAAACTTTAAAATTTTGAATGGATATTTAGATGTGAAAAAGACATTTCCATTCTCAAAATTGGCCAAATCTCGATTAAAGATACGTCAATTAGAATCAAACATTGCAAAACAGATTGGAGCCTGGGCTCAAACCTCTGCAGCAAAGAATATACCTCAACAGCTACGAGATGCCTTACTGCATCCAAATACGAAGTTGAGACCAAGATTCAAGATTGAGGATTCTTATATCCTCTTTTTCAATGGATATGGAGAGCAAAGGGATGACCTTCATCAGGAGAGGGTCAATATCAATTTTTATTGCGAGCAACTAACTTGTTTTTAAGACAGCATGGCGTTAGCGTCTTTTCATCAAGTTTGATACTTCGCGTAGTTCAATGTCATCATCGCATGATGCCTGTAACATTCAATGTCCTATCAGCATTTAATACAGTTCGGTTTACAGAGCAGTCTCCTCCGCTACCTGCATCACCTTTGTCAAATTTGATGAATTATGAAGCGCCTACTCCAATCAAGATGAGACGTCATTCAAAGAAACTGGCTTTAATACGACAAAAGGCAATGACTCATAACAAAATTTCACTAATTGATTTTAATGAAAATTATTAATCATTTTTATTTTTGAAATAAAATATTTAGTATATTATGTATTTTTGATATAACATTGAATACACCAGTTGAGGAATAACGTGTAAAAAATTTGAGGAAAATTTTAAAAATATTAATTAGGGAATAAAATCGAAAATATCAATTAAGGAATGTCATTGAAAATATCATTTAGAGTACGTATAACATCGGAAATATGAATTGTGAAATAACATCGAAAATATCAATTAAGGATAACGTAGAAAATATAAATTTGGGAAGGACAACAAAATTGTCCCTAAATTGAAGCATAGATTATAAAATTAGTTAAATTTTTGGGAGTTGTAACTATGTCTAGAAATTACGTTTTTCAAATTTGTTATCAAATAGAATTATAGTTTCTCGTTTTTTCAAATATACTTATTGAAGAGATAATAACTGAAACATTTGTTGAAATGAATACAGAAAAGTGCCTTTTCATAAATGAAGAACCCCAAAGGGGTTTGTGGTACCAGTAACAACAACCAAGGTTATCATACATAATTTTAAAGGTATTGAACCAAGGATCTCATAAATGTATGATAACCTTCTAGATTTATGAAAAAATATGTTTCATTTCTATACATTTGATGCATAATATGTAATTTAGCTGATCGCTCTCAAATTGAATCTCTGAACTTACTTGTTCAATTGTTAGTAAAAATAATAATTAGAAAGCAACCTTTTTTATACGAAGTAGGTATATTTGTGATAAGAAAATGAAAATCAATAAGAATCGATCTATTAATGCAAAGGCCACTGCAATAGCATGGGGCGACACTGACAAGTACTCCATGATTGTAATGCGCCTGGGTACCTTCCATAGCATTTGCAATATCTTGCAATATTTGCAATAGCTTTCTTTCAATATTTGAAAACGATTGTTGCAGATGGATCCACAGCAAGTGCCTTTGCAGAAAAACAGTACAATCGTGGAGTGAGACTTCATAAGATTGTGTATGAAGCAATGATGCGATTGATATGAAGAGGTTTTCGGAAATGGATCGAAGAAAATCAACCAGAGTATCCCGAATCGCTAGATGCAGACATTGAACAACTTATTCAAGACCTCAGCTAAGAGTCATTTGAAAAAATCCTGGGTGATGAAATGTTATTTCTTACTACATGGGAAAAGTACCTAAATTTCTTGCGATTCAAAAATGGTACACTATCGCAATACTGGATGTCCTACATCGACATGGTCGAAATATTGCTGGCAACTCTCAGGGCATCACATGAAGAAAACTGGGAGCTTCACCTGGCGGCAATAACTGGAACGATTCCGTGGTGTTTTGCGTATGACAATGTCAATTACGCTCGTCATTTGACTGTCTCCATAGCTCAGATGATGAATCTCAAAGACAGGCATCCAGATGCATACGCATTCTTAAAGAGTGGTGGATTCTGTGTTCAGAGGGAACAAACCAATACATTTGGGCGTATTCCAGTTGATCAGACGATCGAGGAAACTGTAAATAAGGATACCCAAACTGCTGGTGGTACTAAGGGATTCAGCCTCAATGCCAGTGCTGTGAAGCGGTACTATATCACGTCCGAATACCGAAGTGAATGTGTAACACAGATGAAATCTATGACGGGAATGTTTGGAAGCACATCTAAACATCCAGACCTTCAACCCGTAAAGACAACGAGTGTGTGAATGCCGTGTACACTCTTTTAGAAAGTACATGGGTATATCTCTTTGGTCTATCAAGATCTCATGAACATTTCTAGCAGCATTAAGGCCCCAGACGACATCAAGCATGGTTTGCTTGATGCTCATTCTCTCGGACCAGCTGCACAAGTACAATTTGAAAGGCGATAGACTGTTGATTCCCCAAAAATATTCCATGATCCCATTACACAGCAAATACCGAAAACTAGTCAAGAGAATCACTGTGACAACCAATGGGATCAACATCACATGAAGGATGTACTTTCCTTTCCCTTGGGCATTAGCCAATGCTGATGGCACACTGAAGAAAACCTGCAAAGCCGCCTCGAGGAAAGCATTGGAGAAAACTGCACTAATCACGAACATAGTCCCAACTCCCACGGCATCCATTATTGATGGTATGATGATCATCAATAGCCTTTCTGGTGATGAGAAAACCTTCACTGAGATAGCGCAAGCGTCATTGAAAATGGTCCTCAAAGAAGGTGCTTGTCCTTACATTGTGTCTATGGTGTATAACAGGAAGTTTCCGTGAAGAATCCGGAGAGGATGGTTAGGGGAGATTGCCAAATTCAGTACGTCAACATAGCAGGAGGTCAACAAGTTCAACAGTGGCGGAAGTTCTTGACATCGTCGGTTAATAAGACTAACTTGATCCACTTCATTTGTGTCTGAATGGCAGAAGGAGGAGTAAACTTTTATTCTTATAAAATTAAACTTTGTTGTTTGTTAATGTATTCATAGATCATCATAGGATGTTATCATGATATAGGCTTAGCATAGGGTAACATTTTTTAGATCTGTTTGACTCCTATTTATACTGTTTATATTGTAAATGCTTTTTAAATATTTTATGGTAAATATTAAATATCGCGTTTTACCAGTACAACATGTTTTTATATTTGGTTGTCTCACAACTAACAGATACTCTGTATGGGAGGTTATCATACATCAAAATGATCTTTGAATCATACGCTTTCAGAAAATGCATAATCACTTTGGTTGCTCAAACTGGTCCCAATAAGGCCAAATATGCTGATTGGCAGAAGGACTAATACGTTCTCTAAAATGATAAATCTCAAAGGCTTGGACAGTTTTACTGTCTACTTTGTTTGGACAGTTTTACTAATTTTTCTGATTATTTTTCTTCATGAGAATTATTTTAGCTTAACTGTAACATTTATATTTAGACCTATATAATATTAAAGAGCATGTATATTTTTATGTTTTATATATGTATACTATAATAATTATTGAATACTTTAAAATAACTTCCATCGAAAAAGCAAACGTCAATCTAATTATATTCATTATATAAAATAATAATCATATAGCAATCATTTGTTTAGGTTTATTTACTTTACGATGATGTTTCTTCTCGATTTAGCAGATGTACAATTGACTGTTTATATAACCTAAGTTAGTACGGATATAAAACAACGTTTATTAATATATTAGTAAAATAAATGCCAGATAAATTATTTACAGACAGTCACTTTCAATATTAATTTGTAATAGCTTAATGAGATTTGTTTTAATGCATTTCTGTCAAATTTGTTTGGAAATATATTAATTAATTGTTCGGCATGATAAAATACTTGCCACAGTTATTAAGCGAATAATTATTTTTGGTATAAGCACTACTTTATTTGATTGACAGGAGCGTCAATCACATTCCGTTCTTTATATAAAAGGAATTTATTATTACATTTTAAAAAGATAAAGTCGCACACTTTCCATTCAGTTTAGCATATTATATTATAAAAAGAATATAAAAATGTATATTAGTAAATTTGTTATTATAATTTTTATAGATATTTTTATAGAATTTTGAAAATATAATTTAATAGAATTATTAAAATTTAGTTTTATAGAATTATAAAAATCTAATTTTATATAGAGTTATACGGCAGAAAACCTTATTTTAATGAAATTAGAACTTAGATTTTACAAATTTACAAATTGTATCTAAAAGTTTGAAAATACTTCACCAATCAGCTAAATATTTATTTCAGGAAATCGGGGAAGAGGAGAAGAGAGGAGAGGAGAAGAGAGGAGAGGAGAGGAGAGGAGAGGAGAGGAGAGGAGAGGAGAGGAGAGGAGAGGAGAGGAGAGGAGAGGAGAGGAAAGGAGAAGAGAGGAGAGGAGATGAGAGGAGTGTAAAGGAGAGGATAAAAGAGGAAGGAAGGGATATGAGTGGAGCTGGTAATGGAGAAGCCTATATAAGGTATAGTAATTTGGAGATAAAGGAAGTATATTTATGAGCTATTATCGGTCTTATAAACTTATATTTATATATACCTACCTGTAATTTATTAGTTGTATAATATATTATGTACACCGCGACCGGTACCTTTTGCTGAAATAATATGGATGGATAGTTAGGATGGAAGTATCCTATATAGTTGATGATGAGAAAGATGTTTTGCTATCCCCTTTCTGAGAGGTCTAGACCCATTTCGACAGGAATACAAGACCATGACATAAATCATGACTGCCAGTTCTGTCGAGTATGACAGATGCAATATATATACTGGACTACATTGATGTCTATTTAATACCTTCAATGTGATATATTACACATTATACATTTAGAAATTATACATTATATATACCAAAGAATGCTGTCGGCTGGTATATACAACAGCGATATTTGGGTACTTTTCCCAACTGATAACTTATATCTTTTAGATGTCTGTCGAATCATGCATTTGAGAAGTAAGTGAAGGATGAGATATGTGTCCGGCTAAAAAGGCTGTCATATATACGGTCATTTATCATATCAGTAAACAGCCACTTTTTCTTCAGACAGCACTTTTGATCTTTACCCGCTGTTTTAATGAATAATCGTGCCGTGTATCTGCAGCCAAGCCAACCTTTTATCTAACAATTCTGCTTATACCATCGGCAGTGATGGCATAGGTATTTAGGATGAGTTTATGACTATAAAATATTTTTAAAATGTAAATTTAATACATTTTTATATTTAAAATATTTTTTTTACGGATAATGAATGGTTCATAATATTTAACATATATAGGTACAAATAAGAACTATATGTACATGTTGTACCTTCTATTTAAATCATGTTTAAATAATTACAATGTATAGTAAAAAAGTGGTATAATTATAAAAAAATAACATTAAATTAATATTAAGCTAATTGAATGTAACTTTGAAAATTATTTTATTGTAAAACATATGTAAAATATTTAGTTTGGCAGCTAGCATCTTCCAGATACAAGGATATATGATAGATGATTATGAACATATATAACTGATTTCTTTAATATTAAATCAAAATTTTAACACATAAGTCATAATATTTTATTCTCAGATACTTTTGAATATTGGTAATAGACCCAATTTTAGCGAAAATTCACACAAAATTGAGTCTAATACCAATATGCAAAAGCATATGAAAATATAATAATAAGACATATGTGTTCATTTGTTGTTTTAATATAAAGAAATCAGTTACATGTTCATAATCATATAAACAATTTTTTAAATGATTTTTATTTTTTATGTTTTAGTTTATCAAATATCTTGTGAATAAACTATATTTAGGACTTCCAAAAATATTGTTTTAATAATATTATTATAGGTCAACTCGAAAAAAATTTAGTTTTTTTAAATCTAGTTTTATTTTTTTTAAATTTTGAATTATTCTATGATGCAGAGATGTTTCTATGGTTATGATGATATTCATAAACATCTATATACATATGTAGGTTGCAGTGGAATGTTTTGTCGTTTTTATATATACCGAGATTATAGCAGAAAGAAGTTTATGGCCATTGTTGGGGTCAATTTGGATGGTCTGTCATATTTGGAAGTTTTTCAATGAAATCAATCTGTTGATTCATAGTTGTACACTTTCTTTGTAAGTAATGCTGTTGTTTCTTTATCAACTCATCAACTTAGATAACAAAGAAGACAAAGGACTTGGGAGAACATGAGACTAATGCATGACAATGCACGTCCTCATGTTTCCCATTACACCATGGACTTTATGGCAGAAAAGAACGTTCGATTGTTTTACCAACGAACATGTTTAAAAATGTGCGATCGGATGATATTTCCGATGCTGGAAATGAAAAGGAACAATATTGAATTATTGACTGGCGAAGTTTTGCAAACTTATTTAGATGAATCTTTGGGAAATTTAGGACCAGAAACAATTTACATAAAGAAGTAACAAAATTAATTGAACATCGTAGAAAAGTGATTCATGCAGGTGGTAATTATGTTTAAAATTTGTAATTGAACATTGTAATTATGTAATTTGTAAAATGTTAATTATGTAAATATGTAATTGTACACATTTTATATACTATAAAAATAAAACTGGATTTAATTTTTTTTAAATAAAACTGGTTTTAAAAAACGATTTTTTTTCGTGTTGACCTATACTTGCCATATGAATTGTATTGATTATTGTAATTATTTAAAAAATATTTGAAAACCCATATATTATTAGCAGGTCACATTTTTACTAACTTTTTGAATATACTATATATATGTAGTTAATTATTGTTACATTTAAAAATTACAAATTGGTTAATTACTTTCAATTAAAAAAACTCTTTACAATTAAAATTTATAGTGTCTATATACTCCATAAATTTAATAACAAATAAAGAAACCATAGTATAAACCCTTTATCATATATAGAAACCCAACTAAATATATATATATATATCACAATCGTACTATTTTTCAATCATTAATATTTGGGCGTTCAATGAAATAATTGTATCAAACTTATCAGTTTTAATACTTAGACAATAATTCCATTCAAATGCATTTATTTGGTTTGATCTCATGCATTAGTCAAATTTTGCATATTATATATATAGCAACAATTTCTACATTTCTACAATTAGGCAAAATTTGAGTTTCAATTCATGTTTTAAACTTGACGCTGATAATGACGCAATTTTGTGAAAAAGCCAGAAGCTCTCTTATTCAAAACTTTCCTGATGTACCCGGGTTTGCGGTTGATCTCGACACTTAAAGACAAGATATAAACATGACAAGTTTGTCCCCATTCAAAAAAAGGGCTATAGTAATTTTTTTATTTATACGATTATAGTGCACGAAATTTGGTGTATAGAAAATTTTCCGAAATGACATAATCAGTTTCAAACAAATGACTTTACTTTTTTATTTGGACCTATTTTATTTTTGTTATACTTTGACTAATTTAGGTAAGCTAAATTAATAGTCACATACATGTACTAATTGTAGATAATAATTATAATTGTCGCTAAACTTATAAATAGTTATCATTATTTCACTTAAATTACATATTCATTGAAAGCCGCTAAATAAGTATACCTAATATAAGGCTAAAAGCAATATATATGTCATTATAATTCGTCTCATTACTGACAAGTCAATACATCACAGCGTCGTTATCTCCGTTTATATAGATGATATTATCGAGCTATACTATATAGAAAGGTGGCCGCACACTTGGAGAGCCTGCTTCCTTCACACTCAGCTGCTGTTTGCCACAGGATTGGACTGGATGGCTGATGTTAACTGATTACTCCTTGACATTTTGATCTCAACAAGCAGAGCAAGCTTCCGAAGCTGTCCCAGGGTCACACACCCCATAAATCATTGACAGGCTCTTAATATTTAGCCAAAGGAGCCCGGTTTGACAGCTCTGATGATGGTGTTATTGTTGGTATAGACCATCGTATTATATATATATATTATAAATAAAAGTAAAAGAGTTAGGTCCTTCTCAGAATACAATATAATATTTGATACATACTGATATATATAAAACTCTTTGGTTTATTTTCTGAATGCAATTTAGAAAAATAATAAATATCCAGATGCAAAAAAATAACTTAAACTAATTTAATAGTTCATTCATTATATACCTACCCTATACATAATTGTAAAAACCAACATAAAATTATATTATTCCTCAAATATTAATAATTCATTTTGTATAAATAACCCTAGAAATACCCACTTTAAACATTTACCATTTTTTAATAGATATTAATATGTTACTTGTCACCCATTAAATCAAAAATAGTTTTTAGTAAAAGTGCCATTTATCATAATTTTCTCTCAGAAAGTCGACTGTCGCATATAACTTTTCAGAGGGTCTCAAGCACACCAAATTAATTCTGATTAGTTTGACGCATCGTTTTTTTGAGAAAAAGTTGTTTCTACTATTGAATTGAAAATTTATTTGCGGTCTTTTTTAATTCGGAGCGATAAAACATTAACTAATATTGCAAAATTAGTTGAGAAATATGAACAAAAAATAGTTTTGCTTCTACTTCCATGGAAAAAGTGATATGAATCGGGAATTGGGAATGGGATGGAAGGGGCGTCGGTTTACACTAACTAAAAGAGGAGAGTTGCGGTGCCTGTTTTCAAAAGTGGTTTCCGTTTTTAACAAAGCCTTGATCGCAGTGTTTCGACAGCGGTAAAAAAATAATAATCAAAACAGGCGGCCTGAATCTAACTTTTCAATTAAGCCTTGTAAATAAGATATATCACCAAAAGATATTTTTCAGCTGCCGAAACAAAGATCTAACTAAGAGAAATGATTGTTGAAACGATAGTTATACTTTAACTATAAACAGTGTGCATTTCTTGTTAAAGAATTAGTTTTATAAAAGTCAACAGTTTAGTCTGGTATGAGTTTTTAAACAAATTTAATATTATTTAGACTTTATTTTAGTGACATTTAATATATTTATTACTTACTACTTTTAAGTAATATAACATAATTATATATTAATTATTAATTATTAAACAACATTATATATTCATTATATATACATTATATTTACAATACAATACAATACAGTACAATTCAACATATAATATATCCTTTTTAAAATAACAACATTGGTGTATTGTTAAAACATTTGCTTCTTTTTAAATTTTAATTATTTAAATTTTTCATACTCAAAGCCAGATTATTTTGCCATTCTACGACATACGGAGATTGGTAGGGAACCTCTGGTATCAAGCCCTTTTACACAACCAACAGCATATTTATGAAACATTAAAATTTTTCTAAAAGGAAGGAGCTGCATAACATATTTTTAGAAATGTCCTCACACATTCAATTTCAACAATTATACTTTCCGGACCGATTCAGGCTGATAGATATTGGAATTTGAATACGGAGAATATTTCCATGACCCAATAAATGAAATTGAAACTGTTCATCTGGACATTTTATTTATTTATATTAATTAGATATTATATTCATTTATTAATTAGATTAAGATTACTATAAAATCGAATGATGTGATGGAAACTGAATCTTCAAATTATTTTACTTAGTACTATATACACTTGAAGTCCTACTACCTTATACTTACCTACCTTATGCTTCCATTTATCTTTAACCCCACTTTATGTAAACGAACATTATATATATATAACCACATACGGTTATGGGGTGTCCGAGAAAAAATCCAGATATAACTTAAGTAATCCAATCCTAAGCATTAAATAAGCTTATCAAATTCTGCAAATTAGTAATCGTCACGATAAAACATTACTAAATTTATAAGACAGCATACTTAATAGTATAAATATATATAAAGCTGTAACTATATATTAAGTAATAAGCGATCTAACTAAATAGTGCAAGTAGTATGGGATGGGTAATATAATTCATGACTCATCGCCCCCACCCCTACCTTCACTAGCCTAATTATTATACAAATAACTTTTAACATAAAATTAAGCAAAATAATGACCCCTACCCCACCGCTAAAATTTCTTTAGATTTGTTTAAAAGCTTCTTAAAATCCTTGAAAATCCCTTAATTATTATTTTATTTACATCAAACAGATTTTAACGAAATTTTGAACCAAGTTCATTTTAACAAATTTCTGAAAATTTGAAATAATAAATAATAAACAAATAAATAAATAAATTATAAAACTACAGTGATTTTATTGCTAAGATATAACATCACATACAATAAAAATAGTCTAGTTATCTTCATCATTTTGACTACTTTCAATATTTATGTAGTGATGTTGGGTGACAATGTTGTGCTGATAACTCTCTTCCGTTCTTTCGCCCCCTTTCACAAATTTGGTCATGAAACTAAACATTGACCGTCTGATAGCCTCTCTTAGTACTGAGATCTTGGAGTATCCAGTGAACCCCTTTTCCTACAGTCGTTTTTACATTTTAAAAATTGATGCTAGTTGACAGTCTGATCGAGGTATAGTAACTTATCCAGTATAGTTTCGACTAAACGATTTTATCGATTTCCTCGAGTGCATTGTGTTTAAATTGCCTGGTAGTTAGCTCTTTCAATATATCCTTGATCAGGATCGATGTAGGAAAACATGATAGTTTTCTTATACGTTTAAGATTTCTCATTTTCTCTTCATAACCCACCGGTGAATCCTCTCCCTGGCTATCATTATCTTCATCAACAGATTTTGTTGTTGCCTGATTGAATACATTGTGTATAATATATATATATAAATTATTTAAAATAGTAATTGTCATCATTCATGTTTATAAACATAACTAATGTAATAAAGAATGTTTTCCCAAAATATGTAGAGATAATATGGATACGCAATTGAAACATAATACCAGCATGATTGTTGCCGGATGAACAATGTCTGGAAAAACAACATTTGTAAAAAAATAATTAACACATCGCAACAAAATGTTTGAATAATTATGAAAATTACACTGGTTCACCGGGGCAATGTACAAATAAAATAAAATATAAATTAACTCCAACACATGATGAGCTGAATCTTATAAGACCACTTGATATTGTGGTGATTGGTAAAAGGAAATCAAAATACCTGGTTGCAGC
Source organism: Vannuccia rotundouncinata (assembly GCA_034780395.1). NCBI lineage: Eukaryota > Metazoa > Platyhelminthes > Proseriata > Coelogynoporidae > Vannuccia > Vannuccia rotundouncinata. The sequence continues at coordinate 1,111 of JAUZNC010024566.1, read as the reverse complement.
AGTAGCGCACCAAGCAAGAAACAATGCAATCAATATATTGTCGATGCTTACAGAACTGCTTCTGGATGGAGGATGAAATGTCACAGACGATTCTTTGGCTCTCCGGAATTAGCTAAGGACCTACTGAAAAGCTGGAGAACTGCCCATCTAAGAACGTTGTAGAATAGAATAGAAACTTTGAAGTACGAATCACAGTTTGTTTTTAGAGGTAAAAATCAGCAGATAACTTTGCAAGCTTTCCAAGTAAAGAGAATTCGAAAAGTTTTCATGATCTCTTTTATGCATCATAGAAAAACTACTGCCCATTCAATGACGAGAAAAAAAAGTGACATTCAACTGTTGTAGATCTACAACAACACCAAGGTTCATTTATAGATACAATAGATAAGATGTGCAAGCAGTACTCCAGGTCCAGCCTTCACTAGAAGGTGGTCCATTGTTCATCTGCAGAACATGGTGAATGTGTGTGGCGTGATTGCCGACACCTTTTGGCCACTCCACATAGAAGATTCTGAAGAAACGAGAAGCATAATAGAAAATATTTCTTTCACAAGTTGGCAACAACACTGCCCTTGGAGAATATGAAATCAAGATTTCAATAGCCGGCTTGCCTATAATGCTTGTATTCGATAAAACTTCTAAAAACAAACACTGGGCAACAACGCCAAAATGGTTCAAAAACCTCTTGCTGCCAGTCGAGTCCTTTATGTGCAATTCCACTTCGAAGGTAAGAAGTAGAGTTAAATCAGTCGTCCAACAACCTGTGTGCGGTACCATCTGCACCTTGCAAGTCCGTTAATGCTCGTCATATCATCATTAAAATCGGTTTATTGTATAAAACTGGGAACCTATTTACAGACATACCCATCTGCAACAAAAGAGAATATGAAAAAATATGTGCCGAATATTAGAGTCTAAGAATAAAATGAGTCATTTCGGATCCCATAGGTTTCTCAAAACCACCCGGTCCATTGCTGCGTTCTTGATATCGAGCAGTGTGAAATCGGGGAACTGTCCTCAGTAGTAGGAAAGGAGTATTTCCTAACCAATTCGGCTTCTGATTGGTCGAGAGGTTCACGTGACCTAGCTGGCTCCTGATTGGTCGAGAGGG
>JAUZNC010024555.1:0-16668 GCA_034780395.1 Vannuccia rotundouncinata | reverse complement strand
AAGACACAACTGTGATTTACAACTGAATATCTAAATTCAGATTAACGAAAAGCCACCTCAACATTTCGGACTACATTGAACTTTATCACCGCTTTATTTGAATTTGTTTTTTATTTTAAATTGTTTTGATTGCATAGAGGATTGAATTCAATGCTCTATATGATTCCATTTCTATAATGAAGTTATTTTTACATTTCATTATACAATTTTTCACTTATCATTTATACGTATATATTGTGTGTGTTGTAATAATTATATATTTTCCAGAAATTCTATAACTTTTTGCTGTTTTATAATTCGTTTCTATTCTTATCCAAATACTCTTATGTAAATAAATTATGTTGAATGTTTTTGTATCATGTTTGGATTGAAATATTTAATAACTAGCGTTTGCTTTAATATTTATAAATGAAGGATTGTGAGATGATTTAAAGATTTAAAATAATCTTCTGAAAGATTAATATTGACTGTGATTTTAAATCTATCTGAGGAAATCGACTCATATATGTTAAAATAGTTTTAATTAGAAAAATTCGCATTTTGTAAACTTTTTAAATTAAAATTTTGTTTATATAATCATTCTATAGAACTCAGTGATATAAAACTGTTGTTAATTAACAAACATACGAAATAAAATCTTACTTTAAAAAAAAATATATTGTCGAAAGTGTGGAGATTATTAAATTATTATTTTGAGAAAAATACTCAATCTCTCGTTAACAGAGGCCCTTGTCCTTTTTTAGTAAACATATCTATGATAAATCCGTGTGAAGGACTTCTAAATGCATACAATGCAAATAATTATGCAAATTTGTTAACAAGCATTAAATGTTCCTAAAATTTCACTTACTGACAATAATGTAAAATATATAGAGAGGAAATCATAGAGATATAAATAACTATACTATACATTTATAGAGAGGAAATCATAGAGATATAACTATACTATACATTACATAGAGAGGAAATCATAGAGATATAACTATACTATACATTACATAGAGAGGAAATCATAGAGATATAACTATACATAGATTATATAGAGAGGAAATTATAGATCATTGTCTAATGAATTAAGAATTGTTTTCAAATAATCTTTTATTTTTGATATATAAAAGGTGTTCGTTAGTGTTACTGGAAATCAGAGATCTCATAGTCATACAAAATTCTGTTGCATTAAGGATTATAGACGATTATTAAAAGTTTTTATCGATTGAATGATATTGAAAACATATCGCATACAGAAGCAAGACTTTGCAGTATCCTTCACCCACCTTGTCTCTTATCCCCTGACGCATCACCTCGCGTTCCTCCTCCTGCTGACGATGCTTCTCCTGACGTCTCTCCTCTGCTTCTCGACGCGCTTGTTCAATTTCGGGATCAATTTCACGCTTCTGATCCTCTCCTCCTCCGTCATCTTTGTCTCCCAGAGCACCTGACATACAGTGGGCAACAAATTCTCGCAAAAATATTGTATTTGAGGAAGAATCTTTAAAATGTAAATTAAAAATTATTTCCCTCAAATTTTTATTCTAATTGGATTTTAACTCACATTAGAAAAGCTTCTTTATAAGACGGTATGCAACAATTTAAATAAAATTTAGACGGTTTCAAAAAAGTTCGTTTGGATGAAAACATTGAGTGAATATGATAAGAAAGGAAAGTGAGTACATAAAGTCTTCTTTGGTGCAGTATGTGGTGATCTCTGTTTTTAAAATATTGTTTTCATCTATTGAAGAAAAGCATATCATTATTTAGACATTACTTGTGACATTTGTATTAAATTAAATAAATAATTAAAATGTAAAAAGAACCTTTCAAATAGAAACACTTTGAAATTTGGAAATCCACATGTTCGTAAATTTCAGTTAATATCACACATTTAATTATTAGTTACGTGTTATTGAATAAATCATTAATTTAGGGATTTATGGATAAATTTTTCTAGATATTTTCCTTTAATAATATTTTAAATTTTATTTCAATCATAATAAAGTTGTTAAATAAATATTTGATAATTATTCGCTGAGTTTGGCAATCTATCAAAATGTATAAAGTATTATTTTAATATCTAAAATACAATGTTTATTAAAATGTTTCAAAATTTTAAAAAATTGTAACAAGATTTAAATGAATAAAAAACCTGACGCATTGATTTTGCATACATGTCATACTGAATTAATAAAACGCTGCGTGATATATCAGCTTTCATAAATACAGACTGAATAACAAGAGATTTGATTGAACAGAGTAAACATCATAGCAACATGTTTGTAACTACCTCGGTTGAAGCTAACATGATTATCAATTTAATTATGTCAACCGGGATGGATATAAATGAGTTTCACTGTCATAACAGTTCTCTACCTCCGTAGCTAATATGTCTTAGGCGTAACAAAGCGAAGGATATTCTTTATAGTTAATACGTCTTAGGAGTATATAATAAAGTGTTGGATACTCTTGTTAGCTAATCTTGGGCGTCATCATAAAGTTTTGGATAGCTTTATAGAATACGTATTTAGCTAAAACACAAGTATTACCTTTGACAGAATCCAGCTGTTTTCCGACCAACTGTTTTGCAATGAAGCTTGCCATAGTTCGTATTGCAGAATCAGATGAATTAAGGATGAAAATTCACGAAGAAAAGTAGAGTAGTATCTGATAAAACAAAAAATATGACTAAAGTAGTACATAGTGCAGTGCGTGGTTTACAAACAAATATTGGAAATATTATTTTAATAAAACCCAAAATAATTGTTCGAATTTGAAATTTATAAAATGTGTTATTCAAGTTATATTTAGCTAACACAAATTGAAACCTAATACATCTGCTTCATAAGTTCAAAAAATGATTTTAGTTCAATATATTTGATTTCAGAACAACAACCAATAGTATAGCAAAACTTTTCAGTTTTGATGTATAATTAAATTATAAATAAAATCATCAACATGCAATTGTATTAACAAAAAATGAATGGTTTTAAGAAAAGTTTTAAACTAAGTATAAACATAATTTCGAGGACTAAGATAGTCCTCGCATAATTTTTATTACAGTGAAGTATCTATTTTATCAGTGTATTCTTTAAAGAATTTTTTAATGAATACATTATTTTTTCGATCTCGATGAATTTAATTACAGTATTATATATTTTTTTAATTTTTGGACCATTCATCAGGTAATCGTTTAGTTTTATATGCAAAACATAACAAATTAAAAATCTTGATAAAATTAACTTTTTAATCTTGTTTTCTGGGGTATGTAATCAAGTAAATTTCAACAAGGAATAATGATTTTAATTTAATTTTAAAGACACTAGAATTATATAACTTCGGAATTATGCTTTTGCTTTGTCCCAGTCTGAATGTCTTGTTGATTTTAGTTGCATAGTTCAAGCAGTTTAATATTAATCATCTCACTAGATACGAAAAAATTCGATACATTAAACTTTATAAATACTATGAGAGGACGAGGACTGTGACATTTTTTATCGATTCTGATTGGTCAAGAGAACCCCCCTACCCTCTGCAACCCTCGCTAGTTAAATTTTACGCAACTTTACATGTTAAATTCTAACGAATGAGAATCGAGTATCATGGTATATAAGGAGGTGTCTAAGTAGCTGTTTTTATTCACATTTCTTACGAGTTCTGCATAGCTTGTTTTCTTGTCGCTCTCTGATAATATTATCATCCCTATTTTTCTATTAAATATTAATATTTTTAAAATTTTAAATAAAATATATTGAAAATAAAACTTTTTTACTTTTAATTTTATTAATTTAATTAATTTAAAACTATTTAGATTTTTTTTCTTGAATGTACATATTGCACATATTTTTACAAAATATTTTTTAATTAGTTGACTAATGAGACACAGTATGGCAATGCAAAGTTCTAATATAATCTTACCATGCGTACATATACTTTAATTAAGTTTAATTTATGATGTCGCCTTGCATGGGATGAGCCTGTGGATGTGGTTTAAATACTCTATTAATGGCGGGCGCAAGAGAGTAAACCATTGAGACGAATGTCTGTAGAGTAAAACGGCTATGACGGATTGCATGACAATAACTGCTACTGTTTAAATTTTTAATAACAATACATATGTGCAGTATATATATTTAATATTACCATTTCGTTTATTTATTTACAAGTCATTTGAAAATTCAGGTTAATCATACCAATGAAGCCCAGGAGCCCCGCCCAAATTGTCAATAGTTTAAAGGACTTCTAATATTTTGCCAACATTTTGTTAAATATTTTTAATATTTTGTAAATTATTTGTATTATTTTGCGCAGTCATTTAAAAAATATCCTATCGCCCAGGAGACATGCCTAAATTTTCATTGGTTTCAAATACTTTAAAATTGGTTTAAAATACATGTAAAATTTATTTAATTTCTTTCTTTCTTATTTTCAAGTTTGACGTCTATTTTGCGCAGTAATTTACAAAATGTGCTAATGCTTAGGAGTCATGCCCAAATTTCTTTTAGTATAAAATAATTGCCATGTTTATTTTTATTTTTTGATTTTAAACTATGAGTTTTCCTAGTCAAGAGCAGTCAGTTGAGCTCCCATTCGTTCTAGATTCTTTAGGGATTCCCAATCTTCCGCGATCCGAGATAACTCCTCCCTCTAGACCGAATGAGAGTTCAACTGTCTGCTCACAGGAAATGGACACATTCCTCGCAACGCTGTCTCCAATCCCAGACTATTATTTTCCAGTAGAAAACCTTAACAGATGAATCCAAGCTTCTCATATAGAGGAGCCTCAATACCTCATAATGTGCCAATCTCCCTAAACCGCTCGAATCTCCCAAGCGCGAAATTCACCAACAGACCCGTTCAACTCTGCAGAGGAACCTCTACATATCAGAGTGCAACCTTCTTCCACATTCGCTGCTTCAATTGATCTATCGCGACGATCTCCACTATCAGTTGTCGCAGCCTCTCGGAAACCTGACCAAGAATGGATGAAAATAATGAAGATACTAGGAAAAATTTGTAATTAAACGTACAGCACCTGTCCCAACAATGACTTTTCCGCAATCACCAACCCCTGCAGTATCACCAGCAGTATCAGCCTCTCTGAACTCTTAATTTATCTCAGCCTCTACATCCTCTTCATCCATCTCCTCCTCATCCAACAATGATGTCTATAAACGGGAGTTCAACTGTAGGCAATGCTCACCAATATTCCGATAATTTCAGATCTCCACACTCACCGACAGACCCGCTTTCCGGAACCTTTACCTGTAATGAAGGAGTATCAGAATGAAGTGGTACATCGTTTCCAGAACCGCTCAGCTGTGGAGGGTGCAGTGCGATACATCAGGTTTGATCCTGTAGATACTCCCAACATACCTCTTGAGTTCCTATCATCCATCCGAGAGGACATCCACCGTACAGTACTAACTCTACTTAACGGATGTATAGAGTGCAAGGTCCATCCCGTTGTCACCCTAAGGATCCTCCAGATCGATCCCAATACCGGAGATATTCTTCGCTCTGAAGAGAAAATCTTTTCACTTCCAGCCATGGTTGTGTCGAGTGACACGTTCTTCGACGATGTGATCGCCGGACTCATGAGACGTATCGAAGAATTTATCCAGAATGGCTCCAACTCGATCATTGAGCATACCTCATCGTCGCTGTCTTAAGAGCTGTAGAACTCCCACAGAGGCTCAAGGGCCCGAAGAAGGCAATCATTAATATCGACAGTGAGGACCAGGATAACTGCTTCTAGTATGCAGTACTGTCCAATCTGCACTATAATCATATTAAGAAGAAGAAGAATCCTAAACGCACCGCTTCCTATGCTCAGTGGAATGACGAGCTCGACTTTACCGGATGACTTTCTCCATCACTGCTGCCGATATCCCACGATTGAAGAAATTGAATCCAGGCATCTTCATTAATTTTTTGGAGTGGATTGAGGACTATGAGGCCATATGGTTAAGATGATAATTTTAGAAGTTAAAGGGATTAGTTGTAACATCTCCATTATAAGCCTTATTATCAACAATTCCAACAATAATCAACTTGGGCATATGACCACGAAACAGTCCCTCCCCTGTGGAATGGTATAGGTGAACATTTTTGTATGTTGTACAGGATATATTGCAATATGACTCAGAAGTTGTCTCATGTTCCAAAATGATGCTTGGTGCGATTTTTACTCGTCGTATATATAGTACTGCATCCAGAATTTTAATTCGTCCACCAGCAAACATCATGTTAAAATCAGATTTGGCTCGAACAAGTTTAAAATGGAAATCAAATTGATTAAGTAGGTATTTATTCTGTGTAATCATATTGAGCCAAAGAAAACCGCATAGTTTAAATGTTTTACTATTCATAGTGCTCGTTAGTCGAGCGATGTGACCAGTATTTTCGGCTGTTTCCATTTTACCGGCAGTATCCTTAGCAAAACCACTTGCAGCAAGTTTGCTTCCACTGGAGTATTGGAGTATTGAAGTATATTACTGATATAGTTGCACTCCTCCCTCCAGCTGGGTTTCACCCATAATCAGTTTAACATCAGGTAACAGACTATGTCAAATATTGTTGATAGGAGCACATGTCTGTCCGACGGTAAAATCAGCCTCATTTGTTTTAACAACTTTAAAGGTCAGCTCCAATTAGATATCATTAAGATCGATATATAATCGGAGGAACCCAAAATGAAAAATTCTATCGGGGCATTGTCTTGAAAAACGCTATTGAGGGAATGGATATCAACCCACTGTGCTTGATCCATAACTATTTGCACTAGTCGCTGATCAAAAAGGAATTGGTGCAGGGACAATCACTATCTGTAAGCAGTATAATTAGAGTCCGATAATTTTGGGTTTGCTCTTTCTCTTTGTTTGTTGGAGCTGGTACTTTGCAATTTTCTTTTCTTAGATGGGATAGGAGATTTCTTACTTTTACGACTCCGAAGACCGGAGCCCTTTTGATTTGCAGCGGTGGTAAAACATTCTTATCTCCAGTCATTGCAAACTCAACATGGATGAAGGGAAGACGTCTGGGTGGTTCCAACTCTTGGATATTGTATCGAGTGACAAGTCTAATCGCGATATTGATATTATTCTACTTAAAGACATTATTATTAAAAAGATGGTCGACTTCTATATTATCGCAAAGACCTCGTCTCAATCCCCCTCTCTTGAGCTGTGAAATAGAGACGGCGTTTAATACTCTCTCAATTTATAACTTTATTGCGGGGGCGGACTTTACAAGAAAACTCCTGCCCACAATTGAGGACTGTCTCTTGAGCGTGCGACTAGTCGATAGAAAAATTGCATTCAGTCTCATACTATCAAAAATCCCCAACTGCTGGATATTCCCAATAGAAGTTATCTATTCCCAACTAATACGAATATGGTGACACTCGACTTAATGCGTGAGAAAGCAATCGTTGAGTTGATATTCGCTGTATTTCACTATGGGGAATTGGACTCTTGGGGGGAACCTACGCTGAACGCATTTGTTGAAAACCTATTTTTCTATCATAAACTCTATAGGGCAATATTTGTTGAATTTTGGCTATCTGACCTTCTCCTTGAATTAAAATTTTGTTCTCTAAATGAGATAAGTCCATAACATCTTTGAAAGACTTTTAAACTTGAGTTGGATGACAAAACTTCATGTAATCCAAATATTTCTACTCTGTTATATCCTTAATAAATAGACTTTAATTATGTTTTAGTCAGCTAGCTGAAATCCCATCTTGACTAAATATTTATATTTTTAGTAATTATTTCTTATGCATTTTTCAAGTATCCGAAACGATTGTGTTGGACGATAATGGACTATCGCTCCGCTAAACACTACAGAAGTAGTGATAATTTTGTATATTGACTATAATATATTTATTAAAATATACTATTCTTTATTGATAAACTATTTTTGTTTTGTTTCTCATTCTAACTATTCCGACAATATTTATGAAAAAATATGACATAATACAAAGCAAAATTTATTGAAAGAGTTGGGGAAAAGCATTTAGTGGAACTAAACGGAATAAGAATAATTATAAAAGTGTACAACATTTATTTTTATCAGTACGTAATTTAAATATTGGCAAAGGCTGATCTACCAGCCAATGTAACGCATTAGTCTTAATAGGGTCTATTTCAAGATATAAAGTTTGGACACTACCGTCTAGGGTTGGGATTGAGTCGTCTCGTCCAAAGATATTTGGAAAGGTAGAAGAGGGAGACGAAGCTTCGTCAAGGTCCTCTTCATCTTCTTCTTTTTGAAGCTGGAAGACATTGATGACGGCGCTAGTGTCAGAAATGCATCTGGGATGACGAAGGGTTGTGCATTCTCCTTATTATGAACGTCATTCATAAGACAAGTATGGTACGATGAACCTTCCTCAACCGCCTCATAGCGAACATATTCCGTTGAGCCGTGCTGCCCAATGTATATTCCATTGCATCGGAGCATTATCTGGTAACATCCAGCGGCCATATCTTTTATTTTCATTGGCTCGCCAACCCAATTAAATCCGGTAGCCTGCCGGCCCGGCCCATCTTTGCTTAAAAAATGTCAGAATTGGTTCTGAATGTTGAACGAAGACTGCGGTTTGCATTGAATTAATCTCTGATCGTTTTGGGAAGGTTGGTTTGAAAGTTTTTTCGTAGCTTGAAATTCGATCCATTTAATATTGCCCTCCAAGTGATCTTGCGACTCATCACAAATAACTTCCAAAGTTGTTGGATATCCTACAACCTGATTGTTCACAAGTTCCTTAAAATTTGCAAATACGGGACTTATGAACATCAGGAAGGATCCGTCGGAGCATCTAAGGTCAATGAAGTTGAGATCTTTTCCTGATTCTTTATTATACGTAGTGGGCCCACCTTGACATGAGGCATAATTGGAAGCCATATTGTTTGAATTAAAGTATTAGCAGCCATTACGTGAGGAGACGATGACTTAAAATGTAGACTGTAAACTGAAAACTGAGAGAGCGTAGCTGGACCGTAGACTGGAGACTGAGAGACTGTAGACTAGTAAGGGTGAGGAAAATTTAACAAGCAAAGGTACGGAGAAATTTAACAAGCAAGGGTGCAGAGGGGTGTGTGTCCTCTCGACCAATCAGAATCGAGCAAAAAATGTCACAGACCTCGTCCTCTCATACTACTTTTATATTTCTAAATTATTATGTATGTGATAAAATTGAATACTTCCACTGATGATTAAAAAATGATAGAATTGACTATTACCATTTTACTGTCATGATAATTGCAATGTGTTTTAAAATTAGTAAACTTGTATATTTATTGTATAATCTAAATCAACTTCAAATAATAGTACATTCAATCAGATAATGCATAGTTTATATATAATTTAAAAATTATAGTAATGTATTTAAATTAATATGAGAAAAAATTATATGTGAATTTGTAAAGAGAAGTGCATAATGAAATGTTCGTCATCATTCTTCTTCAATGTTGGTAATTTTACAGCCCAAAGTTTAAAATCATTTTGGAAAAAGAAGTATTTTTACTAGTTTTCTAATTCATGATTAAAACAAATGTTTCTAGAATCCAACAAAACTAGTAAAAATTTAATTAATCTGAAATATATTTATAATGTAAGAAGCCATTTTACTGATTGAAATAATGAATTATATATATTGGTAAATTTTACTGTATTGAATTATTTTAAGATTATATTTGTAATATATTATTTTTATTGAATAACAATTAAAATAATTTTAATTGTTTTAGAAAAAGTTGTTTTATTTGTAAAAATAATATTGTACAGTCAAACCATGTTTTTATGCCAGGCTTGGTTCCTCAGAAAATTGGCATGTTATTGGGGTATGAAATATATTATGTATTACTATATCATGTTTGTAATATATGTATGTTTATGAATATGTTTATATACAGGGTTGGGCTAAAGTCACACAACACTAAAATTTAAAATTGATTATCTCAAAATATATTTTTATTGATTAACATTTTTTTATTTACAAACAGTAAGATTATTGTAGCTAAAGTTATAGTAAGGCTTTTGTACAAAAAATTTGATCATAGCAATAGCTCAAAGGACTTGCCATCAGCAACAATACAATGACAGAGACACATTGACCAATTGTTAATGACATTTTGTAGAACTGAAGATGTAATCAGATTGCATTCATCAATTATTTGTTGCTTCAACTCTTCTATTGTCATGGCCAAGTATTGTATACAGTCGACTTTAAATGGCCCCAAAAGAAAGAAATTCTGCAGTATAATATCAGTTGACTTAGCTGCCATCTAACATGTCCAGGTCTTCCAATCCAGCAATTAGGAAATTTCTTATTCAAATACTGTCTAACTATGCTTGCAAAATGTGGAGGTAACCTGTCTTGCATAAACAATCCATCATTTTGATTATGTATTAATTAAATTGAAGGAATAATAGACTCATTTCTGACATGTAGAGTTATCAAAGTCTTGTAGTTTCAATAGATAGGGACATAGATTACTGACAACCAGGCAACAATTTTAGTGTTGCATCACTTTTGCCCAACCCTGTATGTTTATATGGTATTAATTGTTTGAAATTTAATTATTACAACATGAATAAGAGATGTGAATAAAACTATATTTTACAGATAATATGTAGTTCAGAATATCCCAATCATTGAAAATGCTAAGTATAGGTGGATATTTGAGGTTTCTGTCATAACACAAAATGTTTACCTTTGTTCTCAATTCTGATTGGCAGATAACATGGTTGGTGGTTGTTGATACAGTAAAATGTAATACAAGGAAATTTTTACTTAAAATGTGGCTGGATAACCAGGGGTCATAAAACTGAGTTTGACTGTAGTATACTATGTGTGAAGTGTCTTATAACATTATACATTTTAATTATTATGAAGCTCTTTTTTTAAAAATAAAAATTTACATATGAAAAATAGAAACAACTTAATTTAAAATCTATGGTTCTAATTTCATTCATAGATTGAAATGTTTCACATATATTTATAGTTGATAGAATCTTAAAATATATTTTAAAATAATAAGTAACTATACAGTTAGATAGTTATAATATCAAACAAAAAAGATTTATATTAAATTAAAATAATTTTTAAAATTTAACATTTATAGAATAGATTCTATAGAAAGATTTTTTTGTAAAAAATATTTCATGGATAGTACTTTAAAACAACCATGTTTATGAATTAATTTTAGATCATCCTTATAAAGTTTTGCTTGTAATCATAATCACACATACCTAAAAAAGAGTTTTAATGCATAAACTTTTTTATTTCTCAAATTATAATTAATATATATATATATAGATAGATGTATTTCAATTATAATTAGAGAAAATTTTTTTAAAATTATATAAGATAGAGGTTTAATCAAGTATAAGTTGATATTTTACCAATTAAAATTTGCAAACTGCATTTAATTTTGACAGTATGCTGTGATATAAAAAAACAGTTTGCTGATTAATATATATTAAAATTCCTTTAAATAAAAAAATATATGGTTTAAATTCCTTCTGATTATTTACATTATTTTTAATTTAATAATATTTGTGTATGCTAAGTTATCTGTAATGTACATAGGAATAATCTGTCCTGGGCTGGATGCCAGATTTTTTTTTCAATGGCAATTATTGCCAAGATCTTGGTTGTGCAATTGACATAAAAAAATTATATGATTGGATGAAAAGCAGATAGGCTGATAGGTCTCATTTGTATAATTTGTTCTACAAATAACATTGATATATATTTTTGCTTGCATTTAAGTGCGATAAAATTATTTAAACATTAAAAAAAACATTATTTAATTCTTATTAAAAGTTTTTTTTCTATTATGATCAAATTTAGTTTAATAAGTAGGCTCATTATAAGTATATTGTGATATTTATATAAATTATATAAGCAATAAAAAATTAAAAAATGCAAAAAATAAATAAGGGTTGACTATTTATTAGTTGAATCTTATAAAAATGTAATTAATTAAAAATATTTTATTGTTGCAGTTATAATTAAAATAACATTTAAAATATAAAAAATAATATGTTAACTTAATAAACAAAAAATACGTAATAGATAAATTACCAATTTAACAGCTGTTTCCAAAGGTAAATTCAATTTGGCGCTATAATATTTATGCATTTATATTGAAATAATAAAATAAATGTTCTTAATTGTTACATAATTTATATTATTTATTATAATAAGTTTAATATATTCCGCGCCAACCCTACTCCAATGATACCCCATCCACGTGATATTTTCCAGAGATTAATTTTTTCAGTTTTATTTAAATTCACGAAGTGTAGTTGTGCGCGGTGTGTGGCCATAATCTAAAGCATTGCAACCTCTCATATATTACTCCACCCACATCCCATTTCACATGGTATCCAAAAATTACCAAAATATTTAAATTTAGCTGATTTCTTTCATGCAGTATCCATAAGAGTCACCTGCGTTTTTTTGATAAAAAACCTCCGACGCATTTAAGTCATTTATGGGGATGTGATTTGATTGGGCATGAAATTTTATTTTTTATCCATATGATTAGTCTATAAGTAATAATTCTGATAAAAAACCTCCTAAGCATTAAAGTAATTTAATTTTTTAGAGTATCTTCCGATGACAGCGAGAATTAATTAAGCATATAAAAATATTGATCATTAAATTTCATGAGTTATCTAAGAAAACTGATAAAATAAACCTCCCCCGAATTGGAGTCATCCATCCAATCAGCGTGTAGTAATATTGGTGCGCTATATCGATTAGAAACATTCTGAGGAGTGACAAGGCTTGTTAAATATTAAATGGACAAGTGAATGATCACAAATAAGATCAAATTTTTCTAATAATTCTACGATTCTTGCGATATTTCCTTCCGATTACAATGTTTTAGTCCTCTCAATAATTATTTTCCTGACAAAGCTGTCGCATCCTCTCTTTTTCTATCTTTAAGCTGCTAAAAGTTAATACTTATTTAAATAATGTTATCCGCAAGCACTCGTAAAATGAATCTTTACATTTGTAAAGTCATTATGAGATACAATCTTCAATAAAAAAATATATTTTCGACATGTGTTTCAGCTTTGAATAAGGAACACTTCTCGAAATTTAGGATGAATCAAGTATAAGTAGAAATTTTACAAAATGTAATACAGCTTTACAGAAATTGATATTCTTTAGCAGCATTTGTAATAAATTAGCAAAATTCAAAATAAAATAGCTACAGTAATTTCTGATTTTAAAATCTGTGGACCTATTTCCATTAGCAACTAAATAGTAAATGTAAATAGTAAATAAACAAGTAAAGATTAGAAGTAAATAGTAAATAAACAAGTAAATAGTAAAAGTAAATAATAAATAGGTAAATAAACAAGTAAAGAGTAAAAGTAAATAGTAAATAAACAAGTAAAGATTAGAAGTAAATAGTAAATAAACAAGTAAAGAGTAAAAGTAAATAGTAAATAAACATGTAAAGAGTAAAAGTAAATAGTAAATAAACTAGGGAATAGTAAATTTTAATTAGCAAATAAATAGTAAATAGTAAATTATCAAGTAATAAGCAATAAGCGATTTAAAATAAAGCAATTAAATGATTACAAAAGGTTCAATCCGAATAAAAATTATATGATTCTAAAAACGCACTCTTTAGGTAAACTTTCTAAAAATATTATAAAAAATAGATTATTATTTTTTTTATTTATTTAAAAAAATAAATTTTATTTCGTAAATTTGAAACAAAGAAATTTATATCTATTTATTTACGTCTTACACAGAATATTTATCAATTTAATAAATTATCATTGAAAATTTAATAAACTGTGATCCGAAATTCTATCTAAATTTTAACGGTCATCATAAAATTATATAGATTTGGAAAACTGTTAATATTTTAACTAAATAGGACGGTATCAATAACAGTTTTGGTAAATAAATGTTTTTTACTTATTTATAATAAATGGAAACTATATACTATGACTGTAAAAGAACTAATTTTAATAATTAATAAATAATAAATAATAACTAATTATTAATGTTCCAAATATACTAAAAGCCGTATTAAATTATTTCTAAAATACCAAAATACTTAAATATTAAAAAACAGCCACAATTTGACGTCAAGAGAATTATTTAAATTCATCTTTATTATTACAATAGTATGAAATAATAGTGTTATGTTACTATAAAATATATATTATAATTCTTATATGTAAACCTACGGTAGTAGGTTGTTAGCTCAATGTTTATAGAACGATACAACTATTTATAGAACTATAGGGCAACCTACGCACTGTAGGTATTATAGGATAAACACAAACGAGGTATTTTTTACATAGTCATCATAAAAAACTGTAAGAGGTGTCGACATAATTTTATATGCTTTGGATAGCGCCGTCATAACTCTATCAGTTTTCCTAATTTCACGTTGATATCTTTTATAGATCTTTAGTTATAGACTCTCAAAAATCTCAATTTTTCGTAATTATTCATCTTCAGACCCAATAACTACCCCTAAACTTCAACCGATTTTGATATTTTTTCCAAATACATTATAAATGGGCTGAATTTGAATAAAATAAAATAAAAATTTATTTTGCTTTTGAATTAAAATTAGTCATAAAACGATAATTTAAAATTTTTTTAACATCAATATACTTCAAATTCGAGGTTTACATAAAAAGGAATAAGTTACATGGATTGTGAAATGTTTATTTTTGTTACCATTACCATTACTTAGATATATCAGTTTTAGTATTCTAAAATTGGAAGCAATTTCTACATTTCTACACACGGTGACATATTTATAGATTTAGAAGAGTGGTCCAAAGTGCACAGTTATAAGAACATGTTTGCCAGTTTACTGTTCATTGTCATAAAAATGGATCGATTTTCTATACGCGCAGTTGGAGAGGAAGAGGGAGAGACAGAATATGTGGCTAGATATTACTGCTGCTAGATCGGTTGTTTATTTCGATGACAAGTCATTATAAATAATTTTCATATTCAACAAAAAAGTGGGATTTATTATTAGCCTAAATGGCAAAAAGTGTGTGTTACAAAACTATTTTCTGATTTGTGCTAACTACGTATGTATTAATATGATTTAAAAAGTAGTTAGCATAAATCAGAAACTAGTAAACTGTAAGAGCTAACACAATTTATGATTATCATTTTTTTTGTGGTATGAGATAACACCCATTTTGCCATTTTGGCTAATAATAATCGATATGGAACAATGGTAAATGTAAACATTTTTAATCAATATTGTAAATAACAATGGAAGATGAATGAGTAAATATGACATTTCAGAATGTTTCGTAGTCCTTCTTTTATCGAAATATACGGGAAAACAAACCTTAATATCACCACAATCGCTGCGTAATGTAATTTGTTGCGCCATATGTATCATAATTTAAGAATGATTTATATTTTGGATATCTGATTGTTTTCCATTCACTTTACTACTCGTAAATATTATAGTACATTGTTTATAATTTACTTGTATAATTGTTTCTGTTAATAAAACATAATGCAATTAAAATTTCTATAATTAAAAAAAAAATTTACAGGCGTATCTATTTAGGACACCCTGTAGCATGTAAATATTCAACAAATATATTTGATATAAAATAGCAATGCAAATGTTTAGATCAAATATCCGGGTAAAAAATAAGAAGTCACTATTTATTCTTTAACGTTTTGATTCGAAGAATGATATTGAAGAAAACCAAATAATAAAACATATATTAAGCAGTATGTAAGACCCTTGAGTGATCTAATATTCATGATTACTTAATTAAAATTCATTGTTATTAATCTGGTAGTTTTGGATAATTTATCGAAGTTACAATTAAATTACATGGTGACCTGCACTCTGCAATAATGCTATAACGCAATGTTTGCAAACATGAAACATGAGAGATATCCAAATTACGCTTGACTAAATTATTCTTAAATACTTCGCTGTTTGATATATATAATTTAAATACGAGTATTTATCTTTATTAATAAAAAATATTTTTGGTTAAATAATTATTGCAATTAAAAATGTAAAATTCGAAACTTTTTTCTAAATTTTTAGATGACTAGGAATTAATTGACTTTCAAATATTTCTAAGAAAATTGTGTTGAGAATAAAAATATGAAATTGATTTTTATTTTTATTTTCAATTTGAAACTTGATTATAGTTAGACATTCTACAGTTTTGTTAATGTCAATTTCCTGGATTTAAAAGCAATTTCAGACATTTCTGCAAAAATGAAGAAAATAAATGTAGATATACATTTAAAATATTTGTGATAGTGAGGACGAAAAGAATAAACTAAATATCATGATTTCTAGTATTTAGTAATTTTAAGTATCTACAGAAATATATTTTACAATGGTTAGTAGTATGTGATAGTGACTTCTAACTCATGACTTATCGCACCCCCCTCCAAAAAGCTAATATTTGATAATTACGTTAAAAATATTAAATAAAAAAGTAATTATTCCCAAGAAAATCTAAATATTTAGCTAAATGAAAATAAAAATAAGAATAAAAATTTTGACCTCCCTACCCACGTAAATTTTTTTATTGCCTTAAACTTTTACCGACGGTATGTTAAATTTCAGATTTTCAAAAACGTGTTATCTGCATTTCTATTCGCTGAAAATTTCAAAA
>JAUZNC010024554.1:0-61540 GCA_034780395.1 Vannuccia rotundouncinata | reverse complement strand
TACTAAATAATGTTGCAAAAATTGAAAAAATCGAAGATAAAATATTTTTTGAGGCAAATAAAATGTTTAAATTATTTTTTCAAAAATTGCAAAATATTTCTTTAAGTCATTTAAAATTTTGATGTGGATTCATGTTTATTATAATTTTATCTAGCTGGTTATTTTATAATATAAGTTATTCAGTGATTTGCATTTGTATAATATCCATTTTTGTAAAATTTCGAAAATTGGAAAAATTTGGGGTGATGAACCACTCTCTTAACTTATTAATAAATATATATTAAAATATTTTAGTATTTATTATTCATTATTCATGAGTCGTCGGTTTTTGATTTATAATATTCCTTTTGAAATGTTAGAAACGACCAAGAATTTTATGTTGTTAAGCCGTTATATTTATCAACCTGATGATACCAAGATGAATGATTCACAAATTAACATTTTATAAAAATTAACAAAAGAAATTTGAATTTACCTTGAAAACAAATTTAAATAATGTTTGCAAACGATTATTTTAGTCAGAGTGATAAATTGGAAATATAATATAATAATAGCAAATATATTTCTTTAACGTCTTCATTTAAAACTTAGTAGGTCTTTTAAGGTTCTACCTCTAAAGTAAATTTTTAAAAAATATATATAAAGTGAATAGACCTACGTATGTACCATTCTTACCCTACACTTATCCTTTGTTCAACAATGGTATATAGAGAAAGAAAAAGAAAATATCGTAGAGGTATAACAAAAAGAGGGAAAATATTTTGTAAACTACTATATATTGCCATTCCTCAACAAAAATGTTCGGCTAACTATAGCTATGTATCAATCAATACTTCATTTAAAAGAAGAAGAATATTAATTACAGACAACATTTCCGACATAAATATAACAGTATTGAATTCATTTTTACAAATTGAAAACATACAACCAAACGATGTTCTCAAACAATTGACCAAAGCCAATTTTAAACATAGCTTTTGCACTTGACAATATCCTTATGTCAACTCCAAAAAAGTTATACCTGCCGTGCTATTTTGAACAAAAATGCTGCTTTACTTCTAGCTAATACCACCATTAAACATAAAACATTTCTCTTAGTTAGGTAACCTGTGAAAGTTGCGAGTTGCAAGAATAAGTATTGTAACTATTTTCTCCATATCGAAAATATCAGAACCCTTCTAGCATTAGGGGTGACTTTATATAATATTACAGCAATTAGTTGAATCAAGAGTTAGCCAATTTCAATTCTTGTGCATCTTAAACAACACGATTCTCTGTGCAATCCACGAAGACTCGCCTGTGGCACAATACATAAACATAAATCAACAGCCGTGAAATTTAAAGAAACCATCTTCTCATAAAGAAGATCCTAACAGAACATGCACAACAAAAATATTAATAAACAATACATAATGTATATGCCTGAAACATACGCAGTACTGTTAATCAAAATTTAAGGGAGTATTCACCCAAAACAAAACATATTTTACAACACAGCAGCAACAATACAGTGTCATTTGATGCAACGAAGTATACACTTTTCGAGGAAAGCGAACGTAAAGTGATCGATTCCAGATTCATTATTGAACAGTGGTCAATAAATATACAAAGATGTACAATTTTTTTTAAAATGATGTGTAACTATTTATCAAGAAAAACCTTTAGATGAAATAACACTAAAAGTTAAAAAATCAGATATTAAAAAATTTTATTATTAATTTAAGTTGACAATCTTTCAATAACTTTATGAATTTTATAATTAAATATAAATTATTATATATGTTTTTTTCCTCAATTTAATCAAAAGTTGTTTTGATTGCTTTTATCCTCTGATTACAATTGCATTAATACATATCATAAAGTCTCCTACAATGCATCCCTCGTGTATTAAAATGAATTAAATTTTTTAATTTCCTAAAAATTATTCTATGAAATCAATGGATTGAAAATGTTGATAGATTTTTAATTTATTATCTTCCGAGTAACATTCTGATATCTTAATAAATACCTTAGATCTAAACTAAACTATCTCCATTTAACTTATGGCTAGTGTAAAGGTCTTTTAAGTTTCAATATTGAAACCCTCGTGTTCGTAATCATTAATTGTTCCTTGGTTATCTTTGATGAAGGATGATCACTATTCAGCAGAACATATTTTTAAGCCTACCTGCCCCTACTCAAGATTTTCTCCATATATTCCCTTGATAACATGTCACATGAATTCCAGACTATAATGAAATAAAGTTTGAAATCGCTTCCCTGAGAAAATCTACTGACTATTTGACATTATTTGCTCGCTAACTCAAACATATATAGTTAGTAAAACATTGGAAAATTTCATATTCTAAAAAGTTTTGATTTTACAGTATTCCAGTGCGAACCATTATAAGTACATTTCTTTCTCCATATATAATATGTATACGCTTGACATTTGCATAACTTTTATCCTGACAGTGGTATACATACATAAAGTGATTTATGCTTGCTGCATCAATCATATAGGTGTTTAAACTTTTCAAAAATCGATTTTAGTTTTATTTAAATGTCATCATACCGTACCACCCTATATTTATGTTGTCATCAGTTAACTAGATTAAAAAAATCATTGATTAGGTAGCTAGTTTATTGGCAAATAAAATTTGTTGAAAGTTGATAAAATGAACCAGCTTATAGTAATTGTTGCGTTGGTGATGTTATTAAAGTACAATAATTATTAGTTCTGAAACATAATGTTTTAAATTCAAAATGGATTGATTGTTGAATGATCTTTTTTATTAATTTGAGTGTAAAATAATCCAAATTAATTAAATAAATTTTAAAATTTGATGTAACGTATAATATACCCATTGCTGATGTTTATGATAGCTCTTGACATGATGTTAAAGTCATTAAAAAAGAGGACTATTAGCAAGTTAATTTTAGAAAAATCCTGTCTATACAATAAACGTATTTTAACAATGAAGTTGTTTTATATTATATCTTTGAGATAAAATAAAGATAATATATATTTTCTGTCACTATAGCAACAACACCAAAAATAGTATAAACTGTAAATTGTACCCGTATTGTATTGTATAAAATTAATTCCATAAGGCGATTTTTATGGTTATAGAGAGAATTATTATATTGTTCGATGCAAAGAAAATGATTTATTTTCTATAGTTTCTAATATGACATAATTTCAGATATGTCATAATTTCTTTATAAATACTTTTAAATTTGATTTGTTTATAATCTGCTTTAATTACTTCATTAAAAACATTATGTTCTGTTAAAGATTATAGTTACCTAATCGATTTTTAAGTTATTAATTATACATAATAAGTTTTGGAATAATTTGACATTGATTAGTATTATTTCATTACCAATAATAATTCGATCATTTTGTAAAAGGTTAATAAATTCAAATGACTTATGATTCAACATTATTTATAAATACTGAAAATTAAAAGCAATGGCAATGATAATATTTAAATCTATATAAGTATTTTATAAAATACAAAAACATTTATTTGTACTATTTTTTATCATTATATACCAATATTTTTTTAACTATTCTACTAAATGTAAATATTATTATCAAAACACATTTGTTAAAAAAAATATACACTTATCCCTAAATCAATATTCTAAACAAAATCACCCTTCTTAGACGCATAACACTACAGCATAATGTTGAAAACACTGAGCAGGAAATATTTTCCAAAATAGAATTCTATATTTTGTACAATAATTCTCTTTTATATTTATAATTGTCTTGAACAATACTTACGTCTTTAAGTTAAAGATCTTATTAATAAAGTTACACTGTCATTGTGTTCTATTATCTATCCTACGTAATCAATTATTGAAATGCATTACGTTTTGCATTAATTGTCTGTAAGAGAACATTTCTGTTTAATAACGTAAACAATGAATATTTATATGTTATCTTATATGGCGGAGATTGTCTGAGAGACATAATAAACTAATAAACTATATCTACAATATTATAATAAAAACTCTCTGATATATATATATATATAAAAAACAAATACCTTAATTAGATATTCTTTTAGTTCTTCTCATAATGTATAGGAAATGTATGATATAAAGTCATCTGTAAAACGAATATAACAACGAATTTACCAAACCAATATCTAATCACTTTAATTATCTAAATCATGACCATCAGTGATCATCAATGAATGTCAATAATTCCTAATATTTTATTCATAAGTTACTATAAGTTGTTATCATCCTATATAGGCATAAGTACACAATAATTACATCAACATTCTGAGTACTGCGAACTCCCTTATTAAAAATTCAACAGATCTCATTATCAATGGAGATATTTGATGTAGTATATATATTTATAATATGTAAGTATCGATTGTATACAGAATTGTAATCTATTAGGCTGTAATCTTCGTTTTAAATGATTAGATAATTTGCAATACTTTACAATAAACGCTATATGAAAAAGTATACACTATATATATATTTAACATTTGACAAATCCCCTATTTTATATAATAATTATATTTTACGAAGGATTATTTAAAGATAGTTCATGCTATACTCGCTTGTAATTAATCATAAATTACATACAATTTGCTTAATGATATAAGTATACATTTAATATTTTTTTTAAATATAACATTAACTGTTTATTTATATTTGAAAAACATATTTATAGTTTTCCTATGTTAATCGTGTTTTCTAATTTGCTAATTATGTGTTTATAGAAACTGGAAAATAGTTCATACATTGCTAAATTAGATCGCTAACAAATTAAATTTTATACTATCACGTTTTTATTTTGTTTTATCAAATTTGTATAGATATACGAAGCATTAAATAAGCCGTCAATGCGAGTATAATGGAGGAAATATGGATCAGTTAAACAAACATAATATAAGAAAAACAATACTGAATTGACTGTCCAGATTAATTAATAAAATAAATTTTAACATAAACTAACGAACTTTTAACAATTCATCAAATTGTAATGCTCCAGTTAATTCTATAGAATGTGTATTCAAGTAATTATGTCCAGTGTTTAACTCTCTTTATGAAAATTATGCATGACGCATATAAATAATTTCGAATTGTACTAATGTTTAATATAATTACTCACTAATAATATTAATAATATTTTTTTTAATTGCGCAAATTTTACCTCAATTTTTTTTTAAAATTCGGATTGCAACGATTAAAAACGATTCAAATTGATTTAATATATCTATTTATCTAAATTATGTTTCAATCTTAAGCTATATAGCGGAAATTAAAAGTTTCCACAATGATATACCACTAACAGTAGTTGAGTTATATTCGTTAAGATTCTATTCCATTGTCAAGACATTATGTCATCATATTATTTTTATTCAGGAATGGAGGCACTTTGCACAAAAGATGGAAAAATAGTCAATAAAATATTGATAGTTTTAAATATTATAGTTTTAAAATTTAGATGTTTTTTAATGGAAATATACATTTATCTCTTTTATTACATTCCTGAGAGTTTGTGAAATTGTTGTATAAATCACTAACAAAAATTACATTATTCTAAATTTTTAACTTTTCTTTGCAAAATATTCCCAACAACAGGATATATTGTGACAAAAGCTTTTTAAAAAACTAAATTTGTTCATAATAATCTTTTACCGTTTTAGAATAAAATCATAAAATCATAAACTGTCAAACCTGCAGTATAGTTTATTTAAGTGATAATATCAACGTTGGAGACTATATTTCAGACTATTGTTTGGTATATGTTGATTGATGCAATAACTTACAATTCAATTGTTGTTGATCTTTGAAAAGTTTATAATTAGTCAAAATCGAAATAATTAAAAGGCAAATTTTAAATATAATTCTCTGATATTAGAGATGGTAATAAAGATTTGTTAAAATTATAGTGATTGCCTTTTAATTTGAAAGAAAACGAAAATTTCAAATTTAGTTCGTAAATTCTGACAATAATAATTTAAAATTGATCTTAGAATAAAGATTAATCTTGGAAAAATAAAAAAGAGAAGAAAAAATTCAAATATAGAATTTTTGTTTAACAAATGCAAATTTAGTTCTATTTACATAATTATCTATTTAATATAATATACTTTAAACAAGATAATACTCCAATTAAAATAAATCTATTGATTATAAACATTTTAAATGCAAATACATAATTTAAATCTTGTAAAAATACTAAAATAAACATATGATACAACTATAAAGCTACTCGTGACTAATAAAATGTCAATTGAAATTTTGTAAAATAGCGATTGTGACTTTATAAATTGAATTCAACTAAACCCTAACTAAAAACTATGCCAATACTAAAGCCAAGACATTTTCTTTATATATGTTCTATTTAGATTTGTCTAAATGTTATCTTTAAAATAAAATTTGAAATATTTTATATTTTATATTTTGTGATTTATTTATTCTAATTAAAAATTCTCTAAATTCTTAAAAAGTTCAAATCAAGTTAATATTTATTTATTTATATATGTATATTTATATGAATATTATATTATATTTATCTATATTTAAAATATAAAATTACTAATATACAATTCACAGACAGCCAAAAAACACAACAAAAAAGGTGTACAATATTTTTATAACAATATTGAAAATAATTAAAATAGTATTTTAAAACATTACATACATAAATAAGTAGATATGTATGTAGTTGATATTGATATCGAAATTTTTTTGAAATAATAATAATTATATAGTTATATAGACATATAGTTATATATATAGACAAAACGTGTAGCAATACAATGCATTCTAATATTGTGACAGCATCTTATTCGATAAATCTGGTTAATAAACATTTAATATATTTGTATATATAGCTGGATACGCCTTGAAATATGACAGAAATAAATTTTTAAGAAAATTACCTGATTAAACTTTTGTTTGACTTAAACAAGACATTTCAAATCGTTATTAACCAGGTTACCAGTTTTCATCTAATTTCATATTAACATAAATTAAATATCAGACCATATAAAAGAAACATATTTTCAATAAATTAAAATTTTAAAATTATTATAGACAGCATCGATATATACAAGATAATGCTGATCGACAATAAGATTCTTTTCGTAACTCGGAGATTACATTTTTTAGCTTTTCGATCATGGAACGTCTCGATCAGTGAATATTGTAAATTCTCTGTCTATTAATTTGCGAGAATTTGAAAATATTTTGTAAAATAATTTAGTAAAAATCTAGCTTTAAACTTAACAATGAAATTAAATTAGAATGATAACGTCTCCATAAAAACTCAATTTTGAATTAAATTGCTGTTTCACACAAATGTTATTGAAGCAAAAATATACAACCCCCTGATAAATGGTTTCCTATTTATATTAGAGTCCTTTCATATGAGCGCACATACTTGAATCCCAAGCGCCCAACTGCTAAAAGAGGAGTATCGTGGGTCCTAGATGAGAACGACCACAGTATCTATTTCATGCCTCCCAGTGGAGTAGAAAATAATCCATTTCGATCCAAGACACTAAATAAACCGGAGAATATAGTCGTGACAATTTTTTTTATAAAGGAGCAAAACATCAAACAAGATTATACTAGGGAATCTATGAAAGAGATGGCGATGTAAAAGGGGAGACCCTGCTCCTTTTTTATTAGATTATTTCTGAGATCCTCTTCTTGTGCGATGGGTATATATTAAGCTTTCGCTCTAATACATTTGACGTCAGCTGAGAGTTAGGTGTAGATGCATATATAGGAAGGATGAGAAGCGAATTTATGGCCTTTTATATATTGACAAAATATGAATGATATAGCTCACATAGAAATTGTTACTATTGAATTTATTTGTATCTATAAAAAATATATATTGATCTTATGAGTTAAATATTTTCACGATTGTACATTTTAAAAAAAGCACATTGTGAAATACTTAATTAATAAATTACATGGGGTTATAAATAATATTTTGTTACAATATGTTTTAAATGTTAAAATTGTATTATAGATTCTTTATCCAAAACCGTTTTAAACTAAATTATAGTTATTATAAATTTTGGAGTCTTTATTAAAATGTCGCTTTTATTATTCAATTCAATTTTTATAGTTTTAATTGTTAACGTATATTTTAAAATCTATTTAAAAAAATGTTTTTAAATAAAAATAAAAGAAATATTTTATATAAAAAAAATTATATACTGAAATATATTTGGAAAATAAAATAATTAAGTTTTAATGCAAGTCTCTAAAATCCATATTTTAATTTTTATGGTCTCATTTTTTTATTTTTGTGTTATGATTTGTATTTTGTATAACTAAAGAGGCTTACAATTGTTTCCCGTTCACCCGAATTTATAATACACCTTCCCCATCGCTTAATGATTTTAAACGCATTCATCTACTCTTTAAGCCATATTACTCTTTTTTTTATATTTCACAAAAAGAACAACCATCCATTTATCGATCGCCTGCTTTCTAGTTGACTGACTCAAAAGAGGCTGCATGATGTCACCTGAGGGTGGGAGGATAAGTTCTGATGGGGAATTATAATCTATATCTTACAACTCTGGTATTTGACGTTTTACCTTGACGAAAGCGCTTTACAGCTACTATACTGATACGATAGAGGGAATGATGAGAGAGTGGAAAACATTTTTTATGTGGAAAATGATTTTTATTGTTAGAGAGTTCTTTAAAAGTGGAAAATAAATTAAAAATATAGGTTATTTAAAGTTTTAATTGTTAAATGGTTTAAATGACTTCATAATATATTATTGTGGTGTTTATTTTGAGCTAATTACACAAAATGATAGATTGACCGTAAAAAATATATAAAAACACCCTATGGGTAAATTTAACTACGTTAAACTGTATAATTATATTTTATTGACATTTTACCGCCATCACCGCACATCCCCTTTATCCAATTATAATCATTGTTATAACTATATTCTGAGCATAAAACATTGATGGTTTTTCAGATTAATATATTTCCTAATTAATCTCTGGATTCGGATATTTTAATCATTTTTTTAAATGAAATAATCAATTATGCTATTTTTGTTAACATTTAAACATTCAAACATTTCGATATAAATATAGATTTTGCATATTTCCAAACAACTAATTGGTCAAGCAGAGGTTATTTCTTTTTAAAATTAACTTATTTTCTTATCATAGAGGGATATTTTATATGAGTTATCCACGTTGGCTTTATATTTTGATAAAAATGTATAAACTAAAATTGAAACAAACTTTTAAAAATAAACACGAACATTATATGACTTTATAATTTCAAGAAATAATTGAAAATTTGCAATCCGTACTGCAGCGATAGAAATCATAAATTCTTTCAATACATACACATACAAGAGGAGATTTAAAATATATAATCTTGCAGAAATAATTAAATAAATGATTAAATAAATAATTAAATAAATGATTCATGTATAAATTTATAAAGCATACAATGTCAGATATTTATAGTTTGATGTTAGCATATATATCGTTTCAATATCGGTAACTCTAAATAGATAGGTAAGATATCTAATTAATTGTTTTTATAATCTTTAAAGTTAAGCTTATCCTGGTTTTAAATTAAAAAAAATCCTGTTTTATTTATATATATTTTTTCAAAAATCAGTGCGTTTTTATTCCATTTCTAAAATCGTTATCTGGATAGAGTTTTAGATAGACTAACTATATTATATTTTTATAGTCTTTTAACATTGTCAATATTTAAAACAGGTATTCATTCACCTGTCAAGATACAATGTTATTAAAAACACTTTACGTCAGTAGGTAACCCCATTGACGTCAATACGAATTTCCTCTTAGCTCTCTTAGTGTTAGTATACATTTATTTTTCTTCTTTCTACCTTATTTTTATTTTTCTTGGATAAATTTTCTACTTCCAAACAAAGGGGTAACTCCTTTTTTCAAACAAATTCAATCAATAAGTTTAAGTAGATAGATGGTTTTATAAGTCCCTGGACTTCAGCAAAAGAATAATGATCTGATACAAGACGCCGACTCGGATCGTAGTTCCTTTGCCGACAACACCCTATCAGCTATACAAACACCACATTCAAGTGATTTATATTTTCCCATTCCCAAAATCAAGACAGTGAAATTAACTTCCACCGGGCATTAATATTGAGTTATAGTTATCTATCGAAATATGTTGCCACTGTATTTTAGATCTCAAAATAGCCAAGTGGATATTTTCAGATCAGTTTTATTGCCTTGGAAAAATACTTTGATGGATTTAGGTTGAAATTTAAGAAAATATTAAGTACCAATTGGAGATTCCGTTTTGTTATAAGTTACTTTTTTACTCCATGAAAAACCATGGCACGTTTTTCGAAAGAGCATGGCTGATTAGAAAAGCACAATATTTGGGAATCTATATTGATTTCTTTTTTAATTAAAGAGAAAGTGGATTTCTAAAAACATTGTGACGTTCATTTGTTCTGGATATCTACTGGCTGTGATGCGTGATATTAGCATTTTGTAAGTCGAGTGTTTAGTTGCCTTTAACGTTTTCACCCTATTCTCATTGATTGCTTCATTTTGCATGCACGTGTTTTTAGACTTCGGATGAATTAGGCCAACTATAACCATACATATTGACACACACACACATTTTTAGCAGCAGTATAGATAGTTAGGAAAAATTGAATAAGAGCGGGAGAAATATGGAAAAAAGAAAGAACAAAAGAAAATGTAAGACTTTAAATAAAGTTGTACGGAAATATAAAGATGTTATTTAAAATTTCTTTGAAAGCTTCTCATTGATGAAGAAGGCAACATACATCTGACAACCGCGTTGAATTAATTAAAATTAACATTATGATATTATTTAAACATAACATTTCATTAGAATTCATAATAATACTATATTAGTGTGAACTGAAATGAACTTATATATGATATTGAGTATATTTTAAGACTCTTTTGGAATCTACTTTAAAAATAATGAACTATTATATTGTTGTAGGTATTTTATTAATTTGTAAAATTTATAACAAATATCAACAATTACGATATTACAACATCTACACATTTTCAATTTTAAATTATCGCAAATAATGATGAAAACTTACACTCATGACTTCAAAGCAGCAACTAACCTTTCCTACAAATCATGATATTCAGCAAAAGTAATCATGATATAATTATAATCATAAAACAGTTTTAAGTAAAACAATTCTATTGATAAATTAAACATTAAAAAAAATAATTACGAATACCTGAATATCTGCATATAAAAAAATCAATACTACTTTTAATATGTTGATACTTGTAATATAAATTTAGAAATTTTAAGGAATTTAGAAACATAACAAATTAATCAGTTTCTGTGCTAGTTAAAATTTTGGATGTCAGTTTAGTTCGCAGAAATAAGTTTATGATGCTCATACTTATGGCGAACAAAGGGGGTTGAAGAGAATTTCTCTCTTAAAAAGAATCATAATCTGTTAAAAGGGTAAAAGATTTATTTTCGTCAAAGGCATTTTAGGGATTACTTGAGAGAGTTCTGAATAGGTTAAAAAATTAACTTTTACATTGATTAAAAATATACAGATAATGCACATTATATTTTAATAATATTTAATATTTAAATTATTTCATAACCATAAAATAAATGTCAAATTGGATTACTGTCACAAGTGACTCTGTAAACGACAACTTTTGTCAAATTTAAAAATTATTATATTTCGAATATAAGTAATTTTCAGTAAAATTTTGTTTTAAAATTAATTAATTAATTTTTCCATCTTTATGTAGTCCAAAACTAATATAAAGAGAACACAAAATATTTAAATATGGTGTTAATAAAAATTTTAACATTATTTTATTGTTTAATATTTTTAAATATTATTTCAATACAAATATCTGTTTTATGTAAATAATTTGAATTAAAAGTATCAAAAATCATTTTGTTCAAATAAATCAAATATTATCAAATAAATTCTACATTTCAAACGTTTTCTGAAAAATGAAACGTAGAATTAATTTTTTATAATCACTCTTTAAAATTAATGCATATAATATTATCCCTTTGCGGTAAAATTCGAAGATTATTAGCTAAAAATATGTAAACTATTTGATAGTTCTTCATTATTTATAAATGAACGGAATAGATCAAGTGATCGTCTCTATAAAATTTACTTTTTCATATTCTGTCAGTCAGAAGGCGTCAATTATCAGAATAGGTAAGTATTTATTTGGAATCATGTACTTTAGAGCAATGATATCTTTAACGTGATCTTTCTTTGGGGAATAGCTATTTCCAATAAAAGTGCCTGGGTCTTTTAACGCATCAATCAATTTTTTTGAAGACTGCTAACGCTAACGATCAATAAATATTAATTACTAAAAATAATCAGAAAACTCGTAATTAATATTGTAAACTTTTAAATTATATAAAATCAGAATTTTATAATTTTAATCTAAAATTTTTTTAATACCTAATAAGTAAGTTAGCATTTAAAATGTAAACTATGCAATCGTTTTTAAATAATCGATAAAAACATAAAAATATACTTTTCATTCGAATAGAAAAAAAATATTGTTGTATGGAAAAGAGAAGAGTTAATAGTTAGCCAATAATTAAATATGGAGAATTACATCAAAAAAAGTTGGTGGACCAGACTCTTTCTAGACTCTCAATTATAACATTCCAAAGAAAAATATGACCACTGGCTAAATATGAAGAAGATGAATGGAATACGTTGAACCAAGAACTACCTCCTGATCCATTCACCTTACTAAGCGAAACGTTTTTCAATTACTGTGTTGACGCGTTTTAGAGTCAGAGCTAAGTCTATAGAGGAGAAAAGATATCTAGTTTATTTCTTGGGCAACAGTCCTTTAGCCTGGTTGATCGGCAAATTACTACTATGCCAACCAACTCACGGACTAAAACCAATTGGATTGGGGAACAATGAAGCTGGGTTCAGTCATTCCCCGGAGAAGTGCCTACACCGAAGCAACTTCATTCTTCTTCTTCAGGGAGCCAATAGTCAGAAGTGTTTCAGCAGAAGATCCCTGGGGATGAGTTCTAAGCAGTAGCCAGGTTATACAGAACTAGGCGGGCAGGGTTTTTGCCTCCTTGGTTTTATTCTCATTGGGAATAATTTATCGCCAGCTATGCTGATTTTGTGTCTATAATAGTTTGAATAGAGAGCATACTGCACATTGCGCTGAGATATATTAATAAATATATAAGTGTACAGTTTTAGAATTATACACATATCTTAATATACCAAGAGAGATATACATACCACTGCGGCCATCTTTGATTAATTATAATTGTGATACGTTTCTTTTTTCTTGATTGCAACTACCACTGGAAAATCTGGATATATCGTCTCGTCTATTGAGAAGGCTTTTGTGCCTTTATAAGATCAATATTAATTATTATATTTTTGAAAATATTACAAAAACACGAACTTATGGAGGTGAGTTAAAGCTTTTATATTAATATTTAATTATTTTTTTTATTAGAACTGCTTTTAAAATATGTTTCAGAACATATTTCAAAAAATAAAAAAGACGTAGAATTTGTTTTAAAGAATATGTATATATACAAAATATTCAAAATTGTTTCAACAGAATTAACGAAAATCTTAAATAACATAAATTATAAAGCCTTATTTTAATCCCTTAACAAATAAAACAGACTCTATTATATTTTTCTCATAAAATAAGTATATCAGTTTTTTCTTCGTCTACTTCACTTAGTTCTGTTTCATATATTGTTATATTTATCCAAATGGATTTCTCCGCGTTATTTCCTTGAACGTATATATATGTATATATGTATATATAGGAATTAATTTTAAAAATGTTAAATTTGTAAAAAATATAAAAAAGCTGCATTTCAATGGTTAAACTTCGTAAATATTAAAGAAGCAGAATATCTAATGTGGCTGAGTGTGGAGTTGAGGAACATTATAAAAATACCTGTAAAATAACTTTAAATAATATTTTATTTAAAATGATAGAAATATTTTGAAAAAATTGTATAATACAATTTTTGAAATTTACAATCAATATAGGTGATCACTTAAATTTTTAAAAATATTGATTAAGTTTTAATTACAATTAGAAGTTTTAATTCAAAGCTAAAAGGAGATCTTTACAAATAATACAATAAGCTGATTGATAAAAGATTGAAAATCAATAATTACGCTTTTTTTATTGATTAAAACAAGTAAAGTTAGTAACATATTAAATATATATATTTTAACAGTTTCGTATCATTTAAATTAAATTAAATTAAAAAATGTTTTGGTACTTTTTAACGGTTCATTTTATACAGGAGGTAATATTATATTTATTTTAAAGTTATTTTTTTAAACACAGAATTATATAATGTTTACGTATTATTAATGTTTTTGTCGTGATTTAAATTGGAATAATATTGTAAAATATTTATTTTTGATTAAATTTTTAGGATTACTTAATTAAGTAAACAGCTTACGTTATTCAGTCAAGCTTGTATATAAAATAATTTTATATATTCTATATTTTAGACACAACATCTTGAACTTCAATTTATTTTAATCTATTTATCTAGATTATATATATATATCTAAATATAAATTGTTTGTATATAAAAATGATTTAGTCGATAAATCTTAATGAATAGCACGCTATAAAAAAACATTTAAATAAGCAGAACTCAAAATATCATTAATCTAAGCAGAATTCCTAAAATTCTCCTATTAAAAAATTGATAGAATCTGTTATAAGTACAAACAATAATATTGATTTATATTCAAAGTATAATGATTGGCAGAACCTTTAAGATATGAAATAAATTTAAATTAGTATTGTATACATTTAGAATAATTTGATATAGTTTTTTTGAATTAATACATTAATCAAACAACTAATATAAATTTAATATATTTATTGACCCAATATTTAATATATACAAACATTTTTCTTGTATAGTTATACAACTTGTAGTTATAGTGTAATGTCTATGCTTAACACAATAAATAAAAACAGAATTTATAATATATATATATTCATATTTCGTCCATGAATACATACATTTATTTAAAAAAGAATATCACAAACAATAAGATAAAAACCATTGTAAAACAATTTTCATAAAACATATAGAATTTCAAATAAATTATATATATATGTATGTAAAGAAAAAAGATTAAATGATTGAAAATTATTAGAAAAATAAATTATTTCGGAGAAAATAAAAGATTTTATTAATTATTTATTTGGAAGAAATTTCAAAGAAATTGCAAAGAAAAAAGTAAGAAATCAAAGTTATTTATTTTTAAAAAATTCAAAGAAATTAGAAAGAAAAATGTAAGAAATCAAAGTTTTTTCTTTCAAAGAAACTTCAAGGAAATTTCAAATTTCTTACAATGAAATGAAAGAAAATACAAGAAATCTACGAATTCTAAATGAAAATTATGTAGTCAAGTTTAGCATATGATTTACTCAAAGGAAAAAATCGTATAATAATATAAAAGAAATCATTAAACAAAACATTAATACTAAATCTACACTTTCCGAATATATACCAATCACCAATTCAAAGTATATATTATATCATAAACAAGGGTACAAAGAAACACAAAAAAATAATTAAAAAGTTGTTCTTGTTATTATCATGTTAATATAATTTTTTTAAGTAGTATGTTAATTTAAAGCGAACAATTTACAAAATCAAATTCGCATCATATCTTTATAATTTTTTCATTAGTCAGTTTCTTAATATATTTAAATTTGACATGTTTTTATATGTAATTATACTGTATTTCTAAGAGTATAATTTAAATTAAAAATAAAAATTTGGTTAATTTAAAAACTAATATACATAGATTATGCGTTTACTAAACATAATTTAGAATGGAAATCGAAGTCAACGTATGAAAATTAGCTGGCAAATCTAAAATATAAATTTGTGAATTATGGGATCATGGATCTCCCTTGTTAAGTGCATATTGAAGATGGTAATTTCTCAATCGTCTATACGCCCTTATAGATTTCTAAAAACTATGATTAGACAATTCTTAAATTGGTATACTATATATATATACTATTTATATGTATAATTTTTACTTAATAATTTTTTTTATATATACTATTAATGTATAATTTTTTCTTAATTTTTTAAAAAAATATTTATCAATTATAAAGAGAAAAAATTAAAAATAAGTATATTGAGTGATCAACAGTTCATTCATAGGGTTTCAACATGATATGTTACGATATGATACGATTAATAATAAATAAGGAAAATTAAATTGCTGTTCCCAAACTGACTTTTGAAATTATTACTCAAAATATAAATAAATTATTTAAAATCCATTTTTAAAATTTTCAATATTTTAATTTAAATCATAAAAAAATTATATTTTATGTTTTTGTCACCGATTTAATTATAATGATTTTAACCATAGACAACGACATGTCTTTTGAACTTTCAATTAACTTTGAAATGTTAAAAAGCTTTCAAAAAAATTAACGCTTCAATGCTTTGAGAGCCTTGATATATCTAATAGGTACAAGAGGTAGACTTAGTACTTCATTCTATATTTTATACGAAATAAACAATCATTTCAGTTGATTAAGTAACATATTATTGTTGAACTTATATATCTATATGCAGAACACTACACATAAAACTTCAATGAATTATATGACAATTTTCCATGACATAATAGTTATTATATGTTCCACACAAAACGTCTAACTAATAAATGTTTGTAGCTTGGAAATTTTCGTGAAAATTTCGGAAGATTGTGAGAAATAAATACAATTTTGGTTATGTAAAAATTAAAAATGACTCTTAAAATAAATTAATATTTATTTAAGTATATATTTACTATTTTAAAGACATTATTGCTGGTGAAGGGGTTACCTACCAACAGAACTGTATTATTTGTGTCTACTGAAAATTTCAAAAATGTCAGAAAACGAGTAAGAGGTCAATTTTGATTGGTTGAGAAGGTATGACGACATTATCTACGTAAGTGTTTTGTATTATATTGCAACTTGTAGTGTGTGTCTGTGTCCCTATCTTTTTTGTTGTGTGTTTGTCGTGAGTGGTTGACTCAAATTATCTTTGAATCAAGAGCGACGAGAGAATGGAATTAGAAAGACAGACGCCTTGATATGGATTAGATTTTTAGAATACAACTGTTTCTTGCTAACATTATCACTTATTCATATTTTCTTTTTTTAAATTGCTCAATGATAAATTCGAAATTTGTCTCGTTTAACAAAAGTTGAGGATACATCGTGAATTCAATCCTTGGAATATATGATTACATCACTGCTAAACAATATAACGTCAATTTTAGGATTAACATTTTCTTCTTAGAAACAATTCACACTGCCTACAAATAACATGATTTATGTTAATGAATACTTTAAAACTCTTTCAAAAATCATCGATCTGTTGATGTCCACGCGTGAATTGGTTCTGTGATAAGTTTATAATGTACTCTATCTTGTAATTTGGACTACTCGATGCTTCTTTCAAAACGAGATTTATAAAAAACATTCATATAATTAGTTGTCCCTCACTATCGATCAAATTGTTCGACAAGACATTAAGGAAAACTTTTCATATCTCCACTGCAATGCCTTTTATATCCTGCTGTCGACGCAGACATCGAAGAAAAGGTGCCAGCAGCTATTTAAAGCCCACACACCAGGAAGATAATGTAAGTGAATATAGTGTGACGTCATCAAAGGAACCCTGGATTCTTGTCCTTATACTTTTAAAATCACTAGGATAATTAATACAAAAGGATTGCGAATAAACTTTTTTTGAAGTTTACGTAAATGCAAAAAAATTAATTATAAGGAAAATATTGAAATGTAACATCGAAGGAACTGGTATAGGCTAGTTTTTGAGTCATATTCTTTTTTAAAAAATAATTTAATTTACTCTTGCTCAAACAAAAAATAGAAGTAAAAAATTCTAATTTAACGTATCTTTTTAGTTTCAAGATTTGACCTGTAGTCAATGTTTGCAATAACTCAACAAATCTGTGAGTAACAACTGGTTCACAACTAAACATTATTTCTTTATATTATGTCAAATAAATTCCAATTAACCTCCCATAAAAGATAACTTTATGTGTGGAACTGTGTCATATTCTGTAAAATTAAATTAATGTAACAGTTGTTTTAGAGATATTTCAAAATATGTTGTTACTTTTTCTAAAGTAACAATATAATGACAATATATAATACCCACTTATTATATATATCGAAATTACCTTGAATTCGTTTTATAATTGTTTTTTCTTTCAAATAAGTGCTGTTTCAATTCGTGTGAATAATTTTCCTAAATTTATCGTTACCTAAAGAAATGGATTATTGTGAAATCAAAAAACAAAAGTACGATATGTTGTTTCTTAAATTATAAATATTAAGCTATCAATATTGAAAACGTAAAAACAAATTTAAGAAGATTTTATTAGTATACAATTAAAATTTATTCTCTACGGTGGAAATTTCTTTGAGAGCATTCTTTCTTTTTGACTTAAACTGAACCTACTTAAGGACAGTTAAACAAAAACTGCTTTTTCATAAGATGTCGACGAAAAGTAAAGATTTATTAGTTTTTTTACCAAAGACACTTGTATTTGAACTAAACTATAGTTCAAGGTTAATGAAAAGACACAATATTCATTAAGCGTACTATACTTATAGTAATTATTTTGTACGACCGAAATGCGATAAATTATTATGCGAATAATT
This sequence comes from Vannuccia rotundouncinata, assembly GCA_034780395.1. Lineage (NCBI taxonomy): Eukaryota > Metazoa > Platyhelminthes > Proseriata > Coelogynoporidae > Vannuccia > Vannuccia rotundouncinata. The sequence goes on along the minus strand of JAUZNC010024554.1, from coordinate 42,787 downwards.
ATTTTGTACGACCGAGTTGAGTGATAAAATTTATATTATTAAAAATTATTTTAACTGTTTGTTATATACCAACATTAAAATCTTTTAATAAATTTTTGGGAAATACGTATACTATAAACAAAGTTTGAAACATTTAAAACTTCGTGGAAAGTTTACAACTGACTATCTAGTTCTAATTAAATACTTTAATCAACTTGTAAGCTTGTGAGGATAATACATATTACATATCATATATATAAATATGTGAATATCTAAAAATGTCTCTTAGCGAAACCGAAGCAAAAAATGGGATGTATCTAATGCTTGTTTATTTTAGTATTAATTTTTTAATACTTGTTAAATCTATTTATAGTTTATTTTAACAGCTCATCACTGTGTAAAAAATTGTTTTGTGATTTGTAATTCCTATAAAATAGTTATGCATATTTTAATGAATGTTCAATTTTTTAATTCAAAACAGGATACACTTTTTGTGTTCGTTAAAACAGCATTGAAAATGAATTAACATTAAAAATTCTCAAACCAGGTTACATCAGTTAAGATTAAATAAAATTATTTTGTATTTTATTTGGTTGGAATTTGTAACAGAAAAATTCTATACAAAATGAATATATTGTTTGTCACTCAAACATTTTAAGTACCTGTGAAGAATAAATTATTTATTAAATTTATTACATTTCTACCTACAAAATGATAGAATTCGAAACACAGAAAGTTAAATAGTATTTTTTAAGTTTAAAAATTGCACTTATAAAAATTGAATATATAATTTCACTTGAGAATTAAATACAAACCTTCAATGGTTGTGTCTTATTCTTTGCTAACAGCATTTTAAAGTGTCGTTCTCAATACAAAATATATCGATTCATGGGGTCGCGAATTTCCTTTCTTTAGCTAGCTTTGTATAAAGTAAATAAAGTAATATATTATATGTTGAGTGAAGTTCAAGTCAAATCAAATCTAAGATTTCTCCTCGTTAAGAATTTCTCATGACAATACAATAAAATTATAGAACGTTTTGTAAGATTTTATTAATACCTACTTCATCTATTCTATCTCAAATGTAATAATGCATTGTTATAGAAATTAAGTTTTTTCGTTTTTCAAATTACAAAATTGATTATATATAGTTATATCGATTATTTTTGTTGTATAGGTACAACATCGCTAACACTTAACGCTACTGGACTAAGATTGCGTGCATAGAATGGGAATACAAAGCAACTATTTTATGAAATTCTGGATGCATTAGAGACAATGGATACTGGATCGCTGCTATCTCATTAGAAACTGCTACCTACTGTTGCTGTTGTAAATAAGAACTATACAACAGATAGCTTATCTAGACTTTCAGTATCTCCGTCACTGTCTCCCGTATCTCTCTCTCAAAGTCTCCATCGCGGAGCGCTCGCTCTTCGTTGTCTGTTCCAATTGATTATGACTGAGAATTGAAGAGAAAAAATTATGAGAACGGGAGGAACGAGGGCGCATGGAAGGAGTGCCAGGTTTTCGCTTATCAGATTCCTTCACAAGACAGGAACGCTTGAGGTAAAGGCGCGCTGTATTAGAGAGAATTCGTGGAACCTCCATGCTTCTTATATGGCCTTAAACTTGTTTCCCAGTGATGTGTGTATTTTTTGTAAAAGGGTCAGATGTCGTAAGAAGACTTTGCGAATGGAGGCAGACACAATTTTTGGGAAAGAAATTTTGACGTCATTAGAAGAAATGCACATTATACTTTGGACGAAAAAATCGGAGTAAAAAGCAAAAAGTTTGACATAAGATACCTTTTAAAGATCAATAAAAATAATTTTTAGGAATTGTACTTTCGAGGATGCAAATCTTTCAGTTACAAACATTTGTTTTATATAAATATAATCTTTCATATTTGAATTTTAAAATGTTGTTAAAAGGTTGGAAATATTAATAATATAAAAATAAATATATTTTTTATTAATTATTAATGAATATGTTTTGTATAATGAACATTATTAATGAATAATATCAATTTATAAAATAAAATTTACAATAATTGATATTTTACTTTTGTCCTAAAAGAAATGTGTTATTATTGTTCACAGACTATAAATATTTGCATTTAATTTTTTTTAATAATTTGCATGAATAATACTTATAATTCAATCGTACACGAAATTAAAAAAGCATTATCGACTGTAAAAAGCAAAGAGAAGAAATATAAAGAGAGAATATTTAAAGAGAAAAAATTCTCGTATTATATTCTAAAATAATTTTACACTTTATATTTGTTTGCATAATTTTTTTTAAAGTTACAGAATTATGAGGACACCATTGAATGTAAAACAAATGAAGTATCAATTTACTTTGTCTGAAACCTGTCAGACTTAATTAGGACTGATTTGTGATACGAAAGTTAAACTGATCCGTTTATAGCTGCTGTACGTGAGCGATGTAACTGGTGTGGTACTCAAGTAGAAGAATTAGCGAGAATAAAGTCCCTCCCCCCTCCTCTACCAGAGTTAAAATTTGGCCTTATGCTAATGAAGCTAATAAGTAGAACTTCTGGATAATCAGTCGTGTCTCAGATTCTTATGTTGTGAAAGTTATAACTCTTGGCTTGGCAACGAGACTTAAACTAAATATATGAAAATATGCTGGCAGGGTTGAAAAAAAAACACCACAAATCTAGACAAATTTTTATGCTTTCTAGAGCGTTGACTAAAAGTAGCTGTCTAAAATGTTAGGAATAATTTATTATTTAGCAATCCCATTAATTCAATAACGCTTTGAAGTAATGGAGTCCAGGACATTATTGTACAATAAGGTATTGTTTTTAAACTGATACACGCCATCTATTGCTTCATAAGTGACAATTTTCTTCAGTAAATCAAAAAATCATTGATGTGACTCTCTAAATAGTGAGCTATATTTGTTACAAATTGTCCTTGCATTTGCGTCAGTTTTAGTTGCACTGGATTGTTCAGGTCAACGATGCAGCCGACTTCGCGTTAAGTTAAACATATATAGATCAGCTCTAGGAGGGTCTTTGATTAGTACAATAAATACAATGTTAATTCTATATGTGTGTAGCGGCAAACAATATGTGTACGGCAGCTGACAACATTCAATTCTACGAATCTTCCAGATGCAGGCAGCGCCAGTAAGCAGTCAAGTCTCGTAAATTCAGAGTTCTCAACAATTGATAAATGGAAACGTGTTGTCTGCTCAAGGTGTATTGAGTGGTTAACTTGTATAGCTAACTACACACCTTCAGATTAAAATATTATATGAATAAGTAATTAAAGCGTAAAGTAAGCCAGCCCCCTAAGGATAAAATTATAATTGAGATTCACATCAGCGGCAGAAAATAATTTAATCATTATAATAAAGGTTGTACAACGACTTCAGTTAACAAATTCTTCCAATTAAAAAGAAATCAATCAGAATAATATATTTTGTACTCAGTGTTCGCATTGTAATTAACATAACTTATAAGTATTTTAATAAATCAAAATAATTGGAAAAATCAAAGTTTCCTTGTAACTGTTCTTAATAATTTAAATGTAAAAAAGATACTATACAAGTAGTTAAGTTGGTAATTAAATTTATTTATTTCATTTTGGATTTTTATTTATACATATACGAAGTCTTTTCATTTTCATCAATATATCCAATATATATATATATTAATTAAAATGATTATATTTTGATTTTATTGATTACATAAAACATAAAACATTAAATGATTATTATTTTGATTCTATATTTTTAAAATACATTATATTATTATTTACTAGGTTATCGGGATTGTTATGCTATTAGAATATACTGCAATAAAACCGTCATTTCTACTTCCAGGACGCCTTGCTGTCGTTGAGTGCAGTAATCAGCCCCTCAGAAGTGAAAGATGCCCTCTCAAGAGCTATTCAAATCATCATCGTATCCAGTGTAAGTTCCTATATCAGTCGAATTGTTCAATTAAAAACTGTCCAAGAAGCATCAGGGATTGTTTGAAAAAAATATAATCATATTTTGATAGATGTAATCTTTCAGAATTTTTAATTTAAAATGTTATTTTAGTATAAACATTGAAGTAATGCAAATATTGACAAAATACACTCACAATTGGACAGCTACTGCTACAACTTCAGACTGTATCATTATAATATTAAATTGGTTTGCTTACTTGTATGTAGTGGTATCATGTTATTTGATTTCGAATGAGTGGTTTTATCGACACAAAATGAAAGTGATTAAATACTTTAAAGGATATTTTATATAATAACAGTCTACATTATTGCACACTAAAATAATATTTTTTATATGAAATAGGACATAACAGCATTTCTGATTAAGTCTAATAAAATGAATATTGTCAGCAAAAACTTATTTAAATATTTTTAATCGTTTTTGTTAAAACCAAAATCAAGCTCAGCTATTTACATTTTACACTATAACCAACAATTTCGGATAATCAACCCCCCCCCCCTTCCAGTATCTACATATAAGCAATATTGTGAAATTGTTAAATCGTTACATGTAATCTGACTTTATAAATAATTATAAATTACCTTTCAAGTAAATTTTATATTTTCATTTAAAAAAGCTATATCTAAAATCAATTGATGATTTAAATATTTCGGTGAAATTTTATTTTGAAAATTTATTTAATCAATATAATAATTTTTTCTTTTAATCCAATCCAATCATCTACACAAACAAAATATATTAAAATAACTAAATTATTTTTTAATTAAGAATATTTTTTACTAATTAGATAATTCAAAAGAAAATCATTCAATATCATTTTTAAAATTATCACAATAAACGCTTATGATTTTTTTTAATGTTCTGACGTAACTAAATGTTTGATTAAACGTGAATCATCTAAAATGTTTAATAATAATGTTTTACAAATTCCCCATAAAAATAATTTTTAACACAATGTAGATAATATAAAAATATAATGATTCAAATTTAATTTAAAAGTAGTATGCTACATAATTTTCTAATTAATTATAATTATATAATCTAAATTTTAATTCCTCATATCTTTATCTACATATATTCATGTAATTATATATGATCACATCTATTCACTCTTTGATAATTGCAACAAACGTTTAATTAAAACAATTAATAGAATTTATTAAGTATACTTTATCTCAATTCGGAAAAGGTGTATAAACGAATTGTTGATAATTAATATATTATCATACAGACTCGATATCTAATATGTGTAAAAGTATATTTATATTTATATGGGTGAAAATATTTATTATATTAAAATAAAATTTATAACAGTGTAGTTATTAGAATATTTCAAGAATATTTTTATTTAATTCTAAGACAATTTATTTCAATTGATATGTTTGGATAAAACTCATCTTAATTCTATTCCACAATATATAAAAAACTTTTCTATGAGGAACCTAAGAATTCACTGCGTTTTTCTTCTGATTCTACAAAAAAACTATAAAGAAACTAATGTTGAAGAAGGAACATAAAATATAATTTTCTTCTCTCAAGTAAATTTCATTTTTGTTACTTGAAAGTTATACAACAGTGTGAATAGTTGAAATTTTATATAATACATAAATAAAAACAACGCGAAACTTTTTTTGATGATCCATATATTGTAACCAGAATGGAAAGCAAAAAAGTTACAAGAAGATCCATGTTCCCGTTCGTCCATTTTTCTTATAATATACAAGATCATAAAAGCAGTAAATTGGATATTTCTAACTTTTTCAATATCCCTCACACTCGCTCACATGGGGACAGCAACCTTCGACTTGGTCGAGACTCTTCTTTCAAGCTAAAAGCATTCCTTACTTAAATATAAACATATCTTCCGGAGGAGTACAACGTAACAGTCCCCTAAACAGTCGGACGAACAGGAAAGTACGGTCGAAAGGAGGAGAGAGAGGGAGAGACGACACTGGTGGAGTGGAGCGAGAAGGGGGAGTGGGGAGGGGGAGAGTACGAGAACGAGATAGCAAGCTTATACTTAACTCTGCTTTACGAGGCTGATGCAAAATAAAAAGCAGAAGAGTATATAAGGGTAGAAATACAGAAGAAAAAGAAGTAAATAAGTTACAATGAGAGCTACTTTCATCGATTTAAAAAATAATGGAGTGATTGTTTAATTACACCAGAAGAAAATTTGTCTGACTTCCTATTTTTTTAACTTGGAAATATTAAAAAAAGGAAATGGGGGAAGACAACGAGAGGTGGGAGGACGGGAAAAGAAAAAGATTTTGAGTAAAATAGTTGTTGCAACGTCCTAATCAAATACTGGAATTGGAAATGATCAAAATCACTGCGATAAAATAATATAATTTTGGGAAATTTTTAATTGTTGTTGAGCACGCCGTGAAAGGGAATTTGCTCATTTTTGTTTGCTTTAAAAAATCGTGTTATTTATTTATTTATTTATTTATTTGTGTTAGAACTTCTTTTTAGAATAATATGTTAACGGCTGCTTTCCCCGTTGATTGGTATAAGGATTTGTCGAGATTCATAAAAATTTATTTAATTTAGTTTAACATTCTTGCAATTAAATATGAACGTCAAACTTTAAACAATTGTATCTATAGCAATAAAAACCACAAATGATAACAATTTGGGTTGCTTTAATAATTGAATGCGAAATATATAAATCAAAAATACTACATTTTAATTTCAGTAAAAAAATTATAATTTATAAATATAAAAGAACACATTTAAATTATATATATATATATATACCTTTAGCATACTCCTAATTAATATAATTCTTCCAAATTCAGCGGGATGTCTGTCTTCATTGGGACCAAGAAAATCAAAGCGGCAATGTTCAATCTATCAACACGGCTGGACATCTAACAAATGGATGGCTTAAGTACACAAATTTATCTTATGTATATTTAATGATTAATGATTTTTATGGTTCTATAGAATTGTAAAACACAAACCATGTTTGTTCCTACTTTTATCTATAAATTTTGTGTCGATCTCGTACTAAGTGCATATTATATGGAAATAAAATGAATGTGCATAATGATTTATATTTACAAATAATCACCCTTTTATCAAATTTATCAACAACATTTTTTAGAGTATTTTCAAATAACAGAAATTTATGTAATATACCAATACTTTTATGTACAACATTTATTACATATATATTAATTGATTTAAACGAGCTTAATACCTTTGCAGAAAATTCAAAGTCAAATTTTTCCTAATATTAAAAAATATATAATTTCATTACACAAACTTATGAGTTTAAAAATCAAATTTAAATTTTAGGTAAATAAATACACATATACAAATTACAAAGATATTATACAGATATATTAGTTACATTTAGTACCTAGTAAAATAGTTTACGCATTTCAATAATTTTTCTTTCCTTATAATAGGTCAGCTAACCTTTATCGATCTCGGAAAATATTCCGCTATGAAGAGCTGAGTGAACCGGATGTTCGGGAATTCTTTAAGAACCCTACCAATAATCAATACGGTGAATGATTGTACTTATGGCGAAATATCTAATAATATACTGCCTATCTATCAATCTATCTATCTATCTAACAAATATCTGTAGAAAACTTTAAAATATGTAAAGCGAGTAAGGTGATATTTTCTCGCTGGTTATTATTGACACACGCTAAGTACTCTACAGGGAATATCTCCGCATTTTATCAATTAAAAAAACTTCCAATTAACGGCCACAGTCGAATTACAAATTATTTCCAATTGCGTATAGATTTGCGCAATGATTTGAATATAGAAATTTATTATAATTCTGAAATTTTTGTGAAAGACGTAATTAAATCGATTAAAACATATTTTTGGTTTCAAACGAAAAGTGTATATATATTACACTCAATCAAATTCCACGGTTAATCTTTATTATTGATAACGCTTTAAAATAAGATTTTGTAAAAAGAAAAAAATTGATGTTTAACTTCTTTTAATATTCTATTAAAATTTGTTTGAAATGTCCTATATTAGTTTAATTCTCTTCTAATGTATTTCAGGAGTATTGTGCCCAGTATTTGACCAAGAAAATGGATTTGTTACCGCTTTAATCACAGTAAGAAATTGACAAAATCTATTTTCATTGGAAATTTATTTCATTTTCCAAAAAATAAACAATATTAAAAATTGTCATGTGTATATTTATTTTTAGAGGTTACACTTTTTTTTGCAAATCTAATTTTACAGAACATATTATATTATATTGACCTCATTATGTATATGCAACATTAAAACAATATTCGTAAAAACTTTATATACAAATAGAAGAATAAAAAATGCCTGGAATAATAATTTATATTTAATGCATTTTCCGATTTTAATATTTAGAACTCTATAAATAATCACACATTTTTCTATTGAATTTTTTTAGTTCACATGTGACTCCTTATCTGATGAAGAATTAAGAAATTTTGATCTTCTCGAGAAGCAGGTGAGAACATGTCATTAATACATGACGCGTAACTTATTTAAAGTTGAAATATTTGAATGAACTCGTTTGTGCATGTTTTAACAGGAATACAATAAAACGGAAGTTTTGTGAATAATTTTAAAATAGCAAAATGCTCAATAAATAGTATGAAATCGAAATATGTCAAATGATATTGTTTAGCATGCTGAGTTAAAAAAAATTATGACAAGTTTTACTGTATAGCATGGAATAATATGTAGTGTCCGTTAAAATACAAATTCCTTAAAAATACAAAGACTTGCGTTAATTATTTTTTAAATAAATATAATAATAACGTTTAAATTGTCAAGTAACATTAATTTATAATATCTTACATGAACTAAATTAATACTATTTCTAGTATGACATAGCAACGTGATTAAAGAAAAATAAATTTCTGAAAATAACAATCAATAAAATCTTGTTTGTTTAAAAAGTAAACTCATTGGGTTTAGTGGAACACTTTATTTTACAAATAAACAATTTTGACAATATTGCAATAAATGATGAATTCATTATGATAAAATTAAAAGAATTTCTAACCAACCATATGCAGTAAAAAATCGGCTAACGGCATATATCATGGTAAGAAGAAAAATACAGAACATTTATACATAAAATATTTCTTTCTCTAGAAATATAGTTCTTTTAATTTTGTTTTAAATCGAATATACATAACGTGCATAAGTATTTTTGAAAAAGATAATTATGAGCATGCACAGGTTATATTATAGGTTTCTTCGTATTTACAAACAGACAATGTTGAAGACGAACATTTATTCAGTTGGTCAATTAATAACTACAAAAAGGTTTTCAGTTAATAAATTGCAAACTATTGATTTTATTCGTTTTTTCCAAATATTTCTTTGGATACTCCCCGGCCACAACCGGATGATAACAACTGGTTATCATTTGACAAATTCCTCACCGTCGTAGAGATTCGGAAGAATTCTGTCCCATGCTTTCTCACCAGTGATGGATGAATATCGCCATGGCAACAGGACAAAAGTAAAAGCAGCTGAACCGAGTCAGAGAACTGTCTGTTTTTGTCTGCTGCTGCCTTCCCCCCCCCCGCTTTTGGTTCAGAGAAAGGGGAGAATTGTAGACTCTTTCTTGGGGGCGAGTTCAGCTTCAACTTTCATCAAAGGGGAAACATGAGCCCCAAACGATAAGAAAGAACTAGAGCTTTATGGGAAACAGAAAGCCTTGACAGTTAGATATATTATCACAGTCATCGCATGGGAAAAGAAGAATTGAATGAGGTTAATAATTATACCTAAATACTCGCGTGGTCTCGCCTACCTCTCGCTTACAAGATAGCGCTGATCCGCCGACACTTATACGGGGTATATACCACTATTTGTTTTATCCTTTTACAAGGATATGTCATTTTTGTAAATAAAACTGACGTTAAAAAGGTGAGCGTGATAAGCTGGGGAAGAGCTAAAGGCAGGCAACTGAAGGAAGCAATCACCTAAAGAGAAAAGAAACGTTTATCTGATGACAGGTATAAATTTGTTGGGCGAACAAGAGTGAGAGGAAGAAAGTGGGAAGAGTGAGTGAGCGAGAGATGGATATAATATTCGATGGTTGCAATATTCAGACCTTGAATTAGATAAATCGATTTTTGTTTGGTAACTAGATGTAATTTAAACAAAGCCTGCCCTTTAAAGACTCAATCCACTCAGGGAGTAAAGTCACCCGTGTCTACGAGGCAACAGTCTTTAATTCTGCAGTTTTATGCGAAAAATAGAAAATGACAAAATCCGACTTCTTCATCCCAGTATATATATTGTATATTTATAATTCGTACAATTTGCTTGTTACCATGATTTCATGTGGTATAATTTCCTATTTCTCGACAAATTTATTACACAAAAAATGTCTTTCACTGTTCAATACGGACATAACTGAGAGTTGACTGATATTGTCACAAAAGTCAATGAAATAAATGAATGATTTATGAATTATTAATTTCTGCTAGCATTGTGATAGATAGGATGATTTTTATTTTACAACTCTTGTTATTTACATTTGGTACTCTAAACTATAGTTTACTTTAAAACATTAAAATATAACGAAGATATATTTTATTTCACATTTAAATCCAATTATATTATATTGCGATCACACATCAAATTGTATCTTATTTTTAAATTACTATGAAATACTGCCACATATTTTCTGATTATGCCAGAATGAATCAGATTTGATCATAGTCTAACACATTTTAACGAATTCTTTGATCTCATCCTGTCATATTATATCATGCTATATCACATTCAATCACATTTCAATCTCTTTTTTATCATACGGTAAGAATTTAAACAATAAATCAATAAAGACTAATAATATAAACACTGTTTGCAAGTGCCCAAAAGCTATCTAAAGACCATTAATATGACTTCAGATGTTGATTTCTCACTGCTCAAAAGACTTTTCTTCTTTTATAATCATTATCAAATCAGATAATACACATTGTTAAGTCTATAGTTCGCATATTATTGCTGGAATAGACATTATTATAAGTTGTCTGCAACATGAACATGAAAATGTAATAAATACAATAAAAATTAGATCAGTACATGTGAAAGTAAGCTAAAAGTTTTCAAAGTTCATAAAACAATATTAAATAATAGAAATAAAATCTTAAACAGGATTAAATACTATCGTATTTAAAAAAAAAAATCAAAACTCGATTACAATTTGTAAAATTTAACGTTTACAATATTAAAGGATATATTTATTAAATGGTTCTTTAACAGGCATCATTACAATTTGGAGTTTGAATACGGTCGATAATTAAGTTTATTTTTTTAAATATCATAAAATTATTAAAAGTTTGCTAATATTAAAGTTAATATTATGCTTTGCTCTTTTCTGATTTAATCAACATAATTTAATTAAATGTTGATTGAAAATATAAACTTACTGAGTGTTATAGTTATGAAATATTTTCATGTTGATTGAATTAGTTCATACGGTAATGATATATTAGTCATTATTAATTAGAAATGTAATCCAAATGAGCTCATTACGTGCTTAATTGGTTTATGAAGTACTCCAAAAGTAATTGGTCATTGTAAAAAGACTAATTGGTGTGTGATAACATTTTCATAATGGGGTATCATTTTGCTACCCCCCCCCTTCCCTCTCCCCGCTCTTCATACTGATGCAATTATTGATTGTCACAAAAAACTATGATCACACAGTGAGAAGTCTTTTTGACGGAAATAATTGATCGTGAGAATTTAGTTTTGTTTCACACAATTAATTAATTATTAATTATTAAAAACAGAAACATTACACGATATTTAATCATGTGTGTCTACTCCTACGACCAAGACCGGTAAATACTCATATATAAAGCACAGTGAAATAAAGTTTGTGTCGCTAGCACTCTGATCAATTTTAATATTTTAAGCTCACTTATTTCAGTAAGTATAATTTCTGCGTTAATAATTTTTATTTTCGATGGAACTCGATATTTATTCGATACAAATTTTTGCAATTATTATTACTATAGTTAATTTAACTATATCTTTAGATTTAAACAAACATATGTATAATGCAGTAACATATTTGAGCTCGCTTTGTTCTAAACTTTTCCATTTGATGCAAAAATAATTTTGTATATTGACCAAATGGACTGTTTTCATAGTGGCAGAAGACACCTTTCTTACCAAAATCGTTTGTCTTCTTGTATTTATTAGCCATCTTGAGTGATCTTCGTCTCTTTCGATAATCTCCAAATTTCTTGCGTTTTTTATCAATTTTCATCGATATATTCGGTTTCTTCGACTATCTCCTGATAATTTCGGCTAATTTACCGTTCATCTTTGTCCGTGTGTTTCTCATATTAACAGTTTGCCTAACCTAATTTTGTTCTTACCTGACTTTAGATTACCATCATGTTCCATCGTCTTCATCGACTTCAACAGAATCCCCGGATATCTGTTCGCACAGAAGCGCCACCCTGCGGAGGAAGCGCTATTCTTAATCTCTGTTGTAAGTCTTCACTTATACATTCTTTAATTACAAATTATGATATTTAAAATATTCAGTTCGTGTCACTCTTGATACCTAATATTAATGTTATTCTGAATTTTAATTTAACTATCATCTTGAATAATGTTGTATGGGAAAATATAATCTTCAATTTCAAAAGTATTTATTAATAAAATAGTGGAATGATAATTTATAATAATTGATATATAAAATATTGTCAATTTGACGATTTTTTAGCAAATTTGATTTCTTATTCAAATATGAAAAATGAATAGCACATTTAAAAAACAAACTTTTAAATCCGTCTCTTCCAAAACAGGTAAAATTATTGAATAATTATTTGGTTGTTGTCATTTAACATTTTCTTTTCAAAGATATCATTTCCCAAAATTGATATGTTTTGAAAGATAAATCAGATAACTCCTTTTTTATCTGATCCTTGGACTAAGTGATTAGACACAAATTAAATTAAATAATTATTTCAATTTTCATTCCTCTTTCGTCTGTATTTTCAGCTGAGTTGTTTGATCAGGATGCAGGAATGCTTCAGAAAAAAGTCATTCAATTTGTAAGAAATAATTTCTTTTTATTTAGTCCCACAGGACCTATATTTAACTTAGCCATATACAGAGCTGTACTCCATAATTTTTATGTAAAATATAAATTGTAATTATATAGCACACCGCGAATAAATAAATTATTGTTTTAGGGCCTTTTACAATCATTTTAAACAATTAGATCATAGAATATTAAAATAGTTTTCTTGCGTAACATTCAATAAAATATAATGCAAGGAAAGCGTCTTTGTAGTAATCTATTGTTATAACTGTAAAATCAATATAATTTAGAATTTGCGCTTTCATCTCATTCCACTGAGACTCTATTCAGTTTATTCATTTATAGACTGTCACCTCTTCTTTAAATAATAGAATTAAAGTGTAATTTAACAAAGGTATTCAAGTTCCGATGAAACGTATTATTTATTATATCTCACATTCAAAATAATGTTAAGCTTTAGTGTTGATAAATATATTAATATTCACATTCAAAATAATGTTAATCTTTATGTTGATAAATTTATTAATTTGTTAAATACATTAAAATTCTGAGTAGTAATATTTTACCCGTGTCTTCCATATAGATGTTATCTAACTAATAATTCGGTTTTTTAATGTCTTCACAGGTTTGTCTAATATAAAATGGATATATTTACCTGCCACAGGCAAAAAATCCTGCCATATTTTCCTGTGTAAAAAATATGCAGACAATGTTTTCAAAATGATAAAAAGGGTGTCTGAATGTCAATGAAATATTTTCTAAGCTGTCACCCTGTGTTTTGTTAATGCGTTATATTTAATTTAATTAAACATTATATTGAAGTATATTTACAGAGTATAATACTGAGCTTACCTTATATATTGTCAATATAGATCTTTTTCAATACTGGTTATATTAACTTTGAATTTCATTACTTATTTATATAGATAGAGGAAACCTATATTGTGCAATTAATCTGCCAACATATTCATTTTAAATTCATTCGATAAAATATTTGTATTCGTGTCCTTAACATCGTTCTTTTATTTCTTACAAATAGTTGAAAAAGCATACTGGAGCGTCTACCGGATTCATTCTGATGCTTTCACAAGACAAAACTGAACTTTTCTGTCAGGTAATCTATAATTATGCTTTTGGATTAAATGAATCAAATGCACTGCCTCTTTAATATCATGTATAGCTCTATAATTGTTCTATTTTCCCGTCCTTCTAGGTGATCGGTGATCGAGCGTTAGCTGAAGAGATCAGAATAGAGGTGGTACCTGGTTCTGAAACGATCTCCACGCAAAACCCAGTTAGTGGAAGCCCACGAGTAAGAAAATTATTTATTTATTTATTTCTAATTAATATATCATTTATATTGAGTGATTAATGGACTAACATGCTGAATACCTAACTTTAGTGTTGAGTAGAAACTATCTAGAGGTCGATTAGATAGAAATCTTAACACTTTGCTAACACTTGATGAGGTGCTACAGTCATGACCGTTTTATGAGTCCCTGTAGCTTTAGTGTTGCCAAAAAATATTGATGTTTACGTCGTCATAGACAATGCTTTATTATTCAAGACGGCTCCCCACAGTGTTCTTAATACAAAACTTCTAGACTGCTGCATAGATTTTGCTAAATGTTGATGGCGCCATTAATACTTGGGTTAATTGTCAGCGAGAAGCGGTTCCCACAGCAAGGTTGATCATGGTGAGTAGTACGTGCGTGACTTTGTAAAACATCCTGAGATGGGGTCATTAGACATGCATGATTTGTTTCTGTGCTACAGTAGAAACGTTATATAGAAATACTTTCTCGAAGATACATATAGGCACAATTATGCACTATAACAAAAAAAATCGTGATGGATTCATCTGATCATCACGAGATGATCCGGTCATCTGTTGTGAAGAAGAAATCATTCACATATTACAGTCGAGGATATTGATCCTGTTTTTTCTCTTTATATTCAAAAATTAATTTTTTAAAACGGAAAATTTTACTAAACATAACAGTAGTACCATTTGTAATGTGAATTTTATTAGCTTCTGTACAACTTATACTAAAATCTGTAAACTATAAAAATCTAATTTTATCGTTTTACTAAAAAGTTAATGCATTTTCAAACATGTATATTTTACAATATCATTATTAATGCAAGAACATTTGTATATCGATAGGGAAATTATTTATTGCTAAATATATATAAAGGATAATTAAAATAATAAATTCCTTTTCAGACACGTAGCAACGTCTTCTCTGATATTCTTAATGAGAAGAAAACATTTTGGTTAAGAGACATCCCAGAGGTTAGTAAAATATCAGTGATATTTCCATAAAATAAAATACCACTATTTCAATTAATGTTTCTTCTTCATATATAAAATTACATTCCATCAAATATATCGAATTTAAAAATCATATTTCATAACTTCATTTGTGAAAGATTTTGACATTCTCTTCATTCAGAGTAAACGAGAGGATCTTACTGACTTCCTAGGCGACAGCGTCAGTCCCATAACCAGCTTCATCTGCGTTCCGGTAACGAGCAAAACAACAGGCGACGTCATGGCTCTGGCTTGTATGGTCAATAGAGACGGAGATAGAGAGTGAGTCAATAGGAGTGTGGTTTCAGGCCATTGATTAGTCCAACTTTGAATACACGCTCATTTCAATTAGTCCGTTTATAATATAGTAGAAGAGTTTTGACTTCAGTATACGATATAACTAGACTGAGTCTTTTCTTTCAAGTTGGATAGACGTTTCATGTGACTAGTCTTGTTTTAACCAAAAACGAAAACAATGTATGTGGAAAATGTTTGATAATTTACTTCAATCAGACGATTGCTATACAAAAGACAGACTATAGCTTGACTTTTAAGAGTACAAAACTTTATAATTTTCTTTTTTAACATTATGTTTATAAAAGACTATTATTTACTTAAGTTCAAAATAAATAAAGTAAGTAATTATTATTGTTAAATAATTATTAGAATAATTTTCCAAATTAAAATAATAGTAGAAATATTTCATTCATTTATTCAGCCAATACTTAATATGGTATTAAAAAGTTAAAACAAAAATCAAAATTTGTTACAACCTGAATCTCTAGAAAGTTGCTTAAAATATGTTCACTTTCGAATTTTGATTTCAAATTGAGATAATTCTATCAGTAATAAATGGTAAAAATAGAAAACAAATTTAAAGTAACCGATTGTAATTTTTTCTAGCAATTACCTATTCTATAAATAAATGCGACCAGTGGAGTAAATTATATTATATATTTATAAGCCTTTTTAATAATATTATTGTATGTAATTATGATACTAAATAAAACCTAGCGGAATATTTATGAGGAAAATATCCGATGAATGACGTCCGATCTGTATCTTTGAAAGAAAGCATGCATGTGGCAATCTAATGGAAAGGCCAGCTATTTATATCTCTCTGATGTAGTATTCTTTTTTCTTTTTTAATGCGTTTAATGAATTGAACACGCAACCAAATAATGTTTGTGAAGAAGTTATAGTATGTATAAAGAGACAATTCTTCCATATATAGCAATATTTTAATATTATTTATGTCACAAAACATTTCATTGTTAAAAAGATATTGCCTATTTTTAATCCAACCATGAGCATTTATAGTTCAAACCGAAATGAAAATTATCTCAATATGTCCAATGAATAAAAACGTGATATTTATTTAATTTAATAATGGTTTTGTTATAAACCATGTCTAATTATTGATTTTGATGTGTACCTTCGATCTGTCATTTAATTCTGATCTAGTTATTAATTTAATAAAGTTTGTTTCAGTTCAATGAACTTTATTAAAACATAGCAATTTTTTGATTTTTCATCACTGCTATTTCCAAATATTATTTGCTTTTGTTAGTAAAGATTATAACTTACACTTAGATAGATCAGCTATAGAGATCAAACTTATTTTTTAATATGGATCAATCATGATTGATTAATTATTCATGCTTTTTATTTTTTTATTTTAATTTATAATGCAGTATTAATAGTTCTATATGTAATAAATACAATGAATAAATACCTACTAAGCTTATACTATGACTGTGTTTGGTGTTAGAAATTCATTCGCCAACGTAGCTGCAATTTTGGTTTAATCTTCGATTTCAGATTTTCTGAGGAGAATGTAAATATTATCCAAGAGTGCTTTCAATATATATCATCAGTCCTTACTAGTAGCGTGGCCTTCCAAACAGAACGACGTCTCAAAAATCAAACCCAGGTATGGAGAGTTGACTAAACTTGAACAGATTTATAACCTGGAGGCTTGAGAAAAATCTCTTTTCTTCAAGCATAGATTATTGAAGAATTTTAAAATGAATTTCTATAAGTGTATTATTATTGTAAAAAAAAAGATATGCACGAACATTTTATAAACATATATTTGATATTTTTCTCTGGATGTGTTTCTAATTGTTTTATGATTTAAATTTAGGGTTTCATTTTTAAAATTTAAAACAGTAAAATAATGTTAATATATAAATATATTGGAATAGCTTTATTCGCCTAAAAGATAAACGAAGGTTTCATTTAAATAATCTAAACAATTTAAAACATTGTTTTTTGTGACAAATGTATTTTTAAAATGTAATGGCTGAAAATATAAATATCAAATTTTTTCGGAATGATAATAGAGAATATCCAAATATGTCATCTGAGGTGAACGAAGGAACTGATTAGAACACTTATCGGATCCAGTAATTAAATGAATACAGTTTGCTTTTTTATAAATTATAATTTTTGAAATTCATATGAAAGTGCACTTTTTCATTATATTTGCTTAGTAATATACCGATCTGTCAATTAATTGTGACATTTTAGAGCCGGTTTACACATTCTGTTCTTAATTATTCTATTAAATTGTTTGCTAAATTACATGTTTAAAAATAATCTAATGAAAGCGATCACATAAATTATGAAGGTCCCTATTAGGTTTATATTAGATCCAATAGATATAAACTTGAAAATAATAATTTATTAATTTTAACGTTTTAAAATCTTGTATGTATAATTCAATGAACAAATAAACTTTTTCTTGGACACATTTGAATGGGAGTTTAAATTAATTGAATTTTACAAATTTATTTAATTTTTTAATAAATTATTAATTTAAGCAATATTAAACCAAACGATAATTTAGAATGATATTTTTTAAAATCGTTTAGAAAATTTCCGCTTTCAAACAATTTACTTCCGCTATTAAATTACTGACTTAATACTGAGAATAAAATCAATTTTAAATATTGAAAATTTAACAAACAATTCTAAGAAAGACGTTACTATAGCGACAGTTATAAATAATTAAAGATATTTTTCGTATAGAGCTTTAAATCGTATAAAATGACAAACGCATTTAATATCAGCCATAAATACACTGGACATTAATTTAAGTTCGATGTATAAGTAGGCAATATTTGACGTTAATCATAAAGTAACCGAAAAATTGTTGGACATATTTTAAGGAAAATATATGAATTGACGATATTAATTATTCAATATTTTTTTTTAATAGTTATACAATTTTTGTGGGATTTTGGTAAAAATGAATATATAGTATAGTTTAAGATGTTATAATTTTTATTTATTTCAGGAAAATTATTTGTAGACTTTTTTCATAGGAAATATGCAACGAATGCTTTAACAAAAAATGTATCTGATTAATAGTTTTTAAGAAATTAATTAATTTACATTATCAATATTAGATTTAAAAAATAATGACTTGCGTGCAAATATATTGTGTACTTGAAAAAGAGCATTAAGATAATAATGCAATTAAAAATATTCTAATTAAATGAAATTTGGTTTTCTAAATTAAATTAAATTAGTCTGTTCAATTATTTTTAGACTATGCTAGAAGTGGCCATGAATATCTTCCGGAAGCTGGATGATCTCACTGTACTACTCAGAGAAATCATGCAGGAGGCCCGGAACTTGACCAACGCCGAAAGGTAAGACATAAAATACTTTATAAATATATTATAAATGCAATAGAAACGTTATTAGAGTCAAAATTAAAATAATCCTTAAAACCTTTTAAAGAAAGAAAACATCATTTGTATCTTTATTGTGTTGTGTGTATATATTATTTAGCATTTTATACTGACATCCCTAGCTAAGGAGTTTTCTTGGGATATATTTCTTTGTATTGATTTGTTGCAATCGATGGAAATAATCTGTAAGTCTTACAATAATCAATACTTTTCTTCAGATGTTCTGTCTTTCTCCTGGAAGAAGACACTAACGAACTGGTCGCCAAAGTTTTTGATGGTCTCCCAACAGCCAGTATTCATAGCGAGGTGAGCCAGCCCCTATACTGCCTATTGACCCCTCCTCCCACACCCTCTGCTCCCCTAACTGTGACTATAAATCACAAAAATATTTTACCACAGACCTAATAAAAATATTTAGATGGAGATCATTTCTTCCTAGAGTGTGGTTTGCTTTTTTAAATTTATTTTAAATTTAGATACATCGTTTTGTGTACTATGTATTTGCGCTTATTTTGTGGCTCAGTCTTTTATTTATTCTTTTTTATTCTTTTACTTTGCCATTATGTCAGTATTTCCATAATTTATTTATACCTGCCAAAACATATTCATTTCATATTAGAAATTTTATATAAAATATAGTTTTAAGATTATCACTGAAGGCTGAAAAAAAGTTCATTGATTGACTTTAATTAATAAATTTCCATAACCAAAATTTTTAAATTATATTTTATTACCACCTGATCATGTTTAATTGTTATAATCCGCTTATCTATGTATATATCACATAGTATTTGAATTATCGGTTTAATTATAATAATTTGGGTTAATTCTACTATTTACAATGCTAACTATTACACAATGCTGGGCCTCTGTCATCAACTAAAATGACTCGTGAAACTGTTTTTAATATGACGATGATCAATTCTGCTGGAAATAGTGAATTGCTAAAAATATGGGAGGTTAACACTGGAAATGATTTATAATTGTATTTTTAGGCAATTGTGAATTAATTAGGCAATTATTCACGAAGGAATTTCTTACGAGCATAAGTGATTAGCCTAATTATATCGTCAAAGGCCTCATTGGTGATTCTTATAATTCGAATGTGTCATTTCTCAAGACACTCTAAAAGATGCCGTCTAGACATAATTCTAGTATTTTGTAACTCTCCAAAGATTGCCCTTTACTTTTGCGTAACTTCAGCGGCTAACCCCGTTCTTTTCCCACAAAAAACCAACGCTCCCACCACCCCCACCCACATCACTATCTAAACCAATATTTACTACTTATTTAAAACTTAAGCAATTTAACCCTCTGATTAATTCGTTAAGTAACCTCTCCTCCCATTTTTATCGCTCAACTCCACCCCACGCCCGCCCCACCTCCCAACCCCACACTTCCTCTCCCTGTCGGCATTTTATTTTTCCCCCAAACCTTCCATTTACTTACCTTTTTTCATACAGGGTACACGCGAAACCTTCGTCCTAGAGAATGGAAACACAATAGAGGTGGTTACCCCAATGGCCTGCCTTAATTCGCAGGATCCTTTATCATATATAGACAAATTAGGCGAATATAAAGCCACTAATGAGACGAACTAATCCAATTTATCAGTCAAAATAATTTGATTACATTAATTAAGATTTGGAACAAAATCGCTGAAAATTTGCGATATTGTTTATTTGCTTGGAATCGATTTTTTGTGATATAAATTTTTAAATAATTTTTATTCTATTGACTGCTATTGACTTACAATAATGTTATAAATTTTATTCAATTATTTAAATAGCTAAAACTACTAATTCTATATTTAATATTTAAACTAATTATTCAATTATTGAAGAATAATATCATTCACTAAGAAATAATAAAACTATAATATATATCAGTTTTTTCTTTTAATCAATAATTTGTTAACGCAACAAGTTATCGAAATAAAATATGCAAATATACATTAATTTATAATAACAATTTTTAAATTACTAAAATATACTAATTTTCAATTTTTTTCACAAAATTAAATAACGTAATAATCGATAAAATATTTAAATCATAATGAAAACAATTTCGATGAAAACTTAACTTTTCTAAAGTCGAGGACGTCTACTACATATACCCTCATTTGTCTATATATACGATAACGCTTCCCATTCTATACACAGTTCTTGTATTAATTAATTAATTACCAGCCCCTTCCTTTATCCTGAATGGTTGGCTTTATCGGTGTATCTAATGCCTTTTCAACCCTCTTTTGCTACTTTTTTTACGTGTAAAGCCTTGTTTCGGCTTTTGATGTTCCCCTCACACCTCCACCTTGTCACATTTTTCCTTTCTTTAAAGAGGTCTAGCTGCGCAGAGCAGTTTTTTGAGACAATCTCCATATTCTAACTGAAACATTCCCGATACAATGATTCTTTTTTCTGTCGAAACAATAACTGTGTTTACTTTAATAAAGCAAAAATAAAATAATACAAAATATCAGAATTTATTTCTATTTGCAATAACTCTTGATTTTCATATGTAAATATTAGTTAAGCACAACTGTTAACAATATCATTTATTCATTTATTAAATATAATTAAAGATTTATTATCAATTCACAATGGAAGAGAACTTAACCAATTATTAGAATAATAACTGTTCTTATTCCTTGAATGTAAACAACACAGTATTTTTTTTAAATATTACTGCATGCCAAACATCTTTATCACGTTTTCTTCATCCTTGCCTTATTCAACATCCTTTAGAGTCAAACGTTTCTGAATACCTTCAAAATTATTCTCCACCCACTTTTCTGTCAATGTCTTCTGTTATACATAATAAATTTAATCATTATATATTATTTGTGTTTACATAATTATGCTATATTTTATGACAGAGAAAACTACTGATTTCGCGTAATGGTGTAATGTGCTTTTGGTTTTATTAATTGTAATTCGCTTTACATTATAAGCGAAGTTTTACCTGCAGTTTGCCTTTTCACTTAAAATATATGTATATGTGTGTAACAATATATTTACACTATGAAGTAAAAAATGTATCAATGAAATTTTGTTCCAAGTTACAATTTGTATTTTTGTAGTGGCATAAATTCTGAGCGTCATAATTACCGCTGCACGTTATTATTGCATGTTGCGATGTAGTATATTTTAAAAATAAAAAAACGAGTAATTAATAAATCTTTCGCCTTAGGCTACTTACTACTCATCAACCTAATTTAATCTCATTTAAAGTAATTCTCTCTGAAAAATAATTTGTTTATACTTTCAATTTTAATCGGTTGTTTATTCAAGAAATCGTTTCTAAACTATATATATATATATATATAGCTTACAATGCATGCTTAAATAATAAAAATATTGTTTAAATTTAATTGCTAAATATATATTTTGAATGTCATTTATAATGATTATTTTAATTGAAATTTTAAAATAATGTATATATGACCTAAACTTTTCCTAGTGCTATTTAGATAATTCAATGATAGTTGTAAATTATTTAATCTAACTTGATGATTATTTCTTTAATTGTTTGTTGAATTTTTTAATATTTTCTTTTTATTAATCAAACAAATTAACGTTTCATATTACTGTTTAACTTATTGTGGATACATTTTCTAAAAGTAATGTCGTACAAATGTCGTAACCTGCTTCTTGATAAATATATGTGATCAATGTGTATCAAAGTGTTAAAATAATCTTATTTCAAAGAGTTCTGTATATCAATTTCGATAAATTAAATGTTTAGTTTTAATTAAATAATTTTTTTTAAATTCTAGATTAATCCTTCATTTTTAAAACAATGCATGTATTTAACTGATTATACATTTTAACATATTATAATATGTAAAATGTATCACTTTGCTTCAAAATATAATTAATAAAATAGTATAATGACATTTACTGAAAATATACATTAATCATTAATATTAAACACTTATTCACACACATTTTTCGCAATATTTTTACCACTTTTTGTAACTTTTATGTTCATTTTTATAGCAACCCGTTGAAATACGAATACCAGTTACTCAAGGAATCGCCGGCTATGTCGCAACTACAGGTATTTATTTTTATTTTTTAAACCGATCTTAATCAATTGATTCCATTAATATTATTGATTAAATTTCACCGAATTCTTCGCCCATGAAACAATCAAAATTGTATCGCTGGTGTTTCTATAACGTGAATGAGACTTTATTAATTACCAAAATTCCGTGATGCATGCCTTCCAGATTTGCATTTCGGCTTTCTAATTCCCTGCATTTGATATATATTTCGGTGTATACATCGTTTCTTTTTGTTTCATTTCAGGGGAAATGCTAAATATTGTCGATGCGTATTCTCATCCGCTGTTTTATCGTGGGGTTGATGAAGAGACAGGATTCAGAACGAGGTACACGCACAGATTTCGTTATTTATTTTTGATTACATGAATAATTAAATATATGGAATTTTTAATGACCTCCCTCCCTCTCTCAATATAAAAACTGCATTCATTTGCTAATTGTTTTGAAGTTGCCATGGCTTTAATCTACTTTTATAATCAATTGATTATAATTTTAAACTTATTAACGTCTAGTTGTATATATTTTTCTAGGTCCCATTTTTAATGCGGTTTCCAAATAGAGGAAAAATTATAATTTTAGACAAATAAATGTGATGAATTTAAAACTAGTGATCATATCATACGCTACGTAAAATCTAGATCAACATTTGCAATATTTGGAATAAAAATATAAAAGTTATAATTACTAAATTAAATCAATGATGGACAGATTAAATCAAAGGTCATTAAAAATTAAACGGATAAAATCTGAATTCGAAGATAAACTATGTCACTGAATAATATTTTCTTTCCTTTGAGAAAACTCCATTATATAAATTGATGATCAGATTTGAACTTGAAAACTCTCCAAAACCATTTTCATGAACAACATGACGTTTCCAACCACTGTCATCTTCAACACTTTCATACAACTATATACTACAGCTCTTATGCTCTGACTCTCCTCTTCTTCTCTTCCCCTAAACAAATAAAGCTGACGAAGACAGCAGCACATGGCGAAAAAAACACATTTTTTCCCTTATTCGTGTTTGGATATTTTAAATGTTGTAACTGGGAGCTAGTTGAGCTCTGCCGAGAGCCAATTCAATCAATATTAATAAAAAAGAAGTAATTATTAAACCTTTCGCTTTCGGCTACTCATTCAACCTAGACTTTCCATTTAATTCTCTCTGAAAAATAATTTGTTTTGCAATTTATCATTTTTAATCGGTGGTGGTTGATTCAAGAAATGGTTTCTGAATAAAAATTTTATATTGATGCGCTTCTATAAAAATAAAAAAATAATTTTGAACGATTTATATCAAAATAAGCAAAAGAATAGAATTTAGTTTCCAGGTAAAATATCATTATTATTTATTGAAAAAAGTATGAAACAACAAAACAAACATTAACAATAACTGAATTCATTTACTTATCGTATTTTAGAAAAGCAAATTGTTATTATTACATCGCATTAAAAAAGGCTAAATCCAAATGTGTCTAATATCGATTTGAACTGTTGCATTTTTAAAAAGGTTTCAGCTTTTTGAATGTCTTACAGTGCATGATGAAATATTATAATGTATACATAATATATAACATGTGTTCCCAACACTTCTAATTTCATGTATTATATTTCAGAAACATTCTTTGCTTTCCCATCAAAGACGAAAAAGAGAAAATCGTAGGAGTGGCCCAGTTATGCAACAAAACCAAGGGCACACACTTCACCAGCTTCGATGAGGATATTGCAAAGGCTTTCGCGGTCTATTGCTGCATTAGCATAGTTCATGTGAGTTGAGTCTCCAGTTTAACTTTTTACACCTGAATATACTTTGCGCGCATAAATCATCCAATTGGTTAACACGATATCTGTTGGCATTTTAATTTTGATAGTTTGATATTAATTATGTTTAGAATATTATAATAGATTTTTTTTGTAAATTCAACAGATGCTTTTCCAACATTTTTCCATAATAATTAAACAAAAGAAAAAATGATGCTTTTTAATCAAGATGATTTAAATAATTTCTTAAATTATCTTATATGTTTAATTATTTTGTACTTTGAAACAACAACCAGGCAACTTATTATAGAAAATTAAGTGTAAGGTACAAATAATTATATCTGATTAATTAAAAAGTGGTAACATATTTTAAGCAGAAGTGTAAAATATATACCTACCCTAATACTAAGATTTGATTTTCTTATTTATTTTAGTCACTTATGTACAAAAAGGTGCAGGATGCTCAGCACCGAAGTAAACTGGCCAATGAACTTATGACCTATCATATGCAGGTATATTATTGACCTAATACATGCCTACTGGTATATTATTGAGAAATCATATAAGTATCTATAAATGTTATTAATTTGTAGTTTTTTATGGATTTCAATTATATACGATAATTAGTTTCGTCTTTAAAATGGATTTGGTCATTATCATTGATCAACTCCTATTAAAATATATATAAATGATCAAATTCCATTTATTAAAATCGAACTATCACCGTATATAATTGAAATCCGCTGTGGTCGCTTTTTGAATCAGCTTGCCGGTCTACAGAAATAAGATTATAGGGCAAAGTATGCATAATATTGTTAATTAAATAATGATTGTTTTTTATTACAATTAATTTAATATAAACGTTATTAAAAACAGTAAGAATGTTAAAATTTTATCAAAATAATAAAATTTATATATTTATTATTAACCACATATTAATTTACATGTTTTAAAAACTTTTTTTCTGTAATTTATAGTATCTTTTTGGGTAATAAAGAAAGAAATTATTTAAAACTTGCGTATGGTCCAAATGTATTCATTTATTTGTCTTATGTAGTTTAAACATCTTAGAAAAATTGTGTCTGATATATTTTTTTGAATATTAGCACAAATTTAAAATGAAATATTATTTAGCGTTTTTAATATTTAGTTAATATAGGTTAAAAATATGTCATCAAATTTTGATTTTTATAAAAAAAAACATTATGAAGCCAAAAATGTTAAACATTTATTATTACATTATTATAAAAATTAATCAAAATTTAATTGTTCAAGTTTAAAGCGATTTATTTGTTCCAACTAAATGTTTCATGAAGAAATAAATTATATTGAAACCAGATTCTAATCTATCTTGTGAATATCCATTAATGAAATTAAGTTATTTAATCAAAGAAATGTAATAATAAAACGTTTGCTCTTTCCTCTAATTTATTTAGGTTAATGAGGAACGTGTTCAACATTTGACTCAATGTGAGATCGTAAAGACATCCACATTCCTTAAAAACTTTGATAAATTTGAATCCGTTCCACGATCAGTTTCTGAACAGGATTCGCCTTTGGTGAGTGCGGTTCGTTCATTACAATTTGAGTTTTATTTTCATCCTTGTTAAATGAAATAAATCCTCTCTCGACAGGCTACCATAAGCATGTTCGACGAACTCGGCTTCATCAGTCGATGGCGCATCCCAAGGGGCACTCTCGCACGCTTTGTACTCATGGTTAGGAGGGGGTATCGGGATCCACCTTACCACAACTGGGCCCACGCCTTCTCGGTGGCCCAGTTCGTCTTCCTCTGTGCCAAAAACCTGCCCTTATCGAAGAACCTGACAGATCTCGAACTGTTTGCTTTATTTGTGGCCTCCCTGTGTCATGACATTGATCATCGTGGGACGAATAACTCCTTTCAGGTTTGTTAAACGTCCTATATGGACAATCCTTTTCATGATCTTTCTAAAATATAAAACTTTATTCGATATAAATTCGCAGAAAATTTTCTCAAATATAGTGGATCGAGAAAATTGTGACTTTTACCACATTTACATTATTATTTATTCGGTCTCTTATTAATGTCATTCTATACAGAGTAAATTATTCCAAATGTTTCCTAGTCTGACGAAATCCTCCATGCTTACGCATAAATCGACAGAGCAAAGCGATTAATAAATTGAGCTATCTAAACACACTTCCAATTTCTTGCTCTTCTGGGCTTATCTTTTTTTGCATGTTCAGACGTCAATTTTGCATGCATACTTGCAGATGGAAAGTCGTCTACTCAAAAAGTTGGCTGCATTCCCCTTTCCTCATAGTAGTATGCAGTCTCATCATCTATTCTATCTTGACATTCTGATTTTTCAGAGACTTTATTTCTATGGGTCAACGCTATGAACTATGAGTCTATAATGTCACCCAAACTGTGCTATAGTTTCTTGTCCATGGATAGACAGCTAGTCCCCTTTGCGTCCTGCATGTCTCCAGGCGTAGATCTGGAATAGCTGAGATTCGGTTATAGAGATCTCCCTTTAAGAGAAGAGGAATTGTTTGTCTGTGAACCTTGTTGTCGCGACTTAATTTGATGAAGTATCTGGTCTCGACTTCCCCTTCCCTCCCCAACTCACGTCCGCCGTGTTTCGTTCTATAATCTCAGCTTCACATTCTTATATCTATCCTTAGCCTCCTCAATTCTACACAGAAGCCAATGGTCCTTATAATCTGGTTATGGGGAGTATAGGGCGATCATCGTCTATATAGTATAAGTCAATGGGACTACTAACGCTTCCTGTATTATACCATCCAAATTAATATCCTTGCTACTCTTCCTGAAGCACGGAGAGACAGTTTTTCTCATGGCCATCTTCCGTCTTATTGACTATGTTATAGGAGTTTTGTCGTCTTTTTTTAGTACGCATTATCTATTTCGAGTCGCGTACTATTTTAGAATGCAGACAAAGTCGAGCTTAGTTCTATATTATGAAAAGGTTAAGCTTCGTCAAGAAATATTATTTTGAAAATCATTTGTTAAAATGGATAAAGATTTTGTTAAAATTATTGCAAATCTATGTTGCAAATTTCTATTTATTTAATAAAACATTATTTGGAATATTTGAATGCTATCTGAAAAATATTCTTTATATGTTCAAGTTATTTAATAATTAAAATCATAAGTACTTTTTGCTTAAATGGTTTTAAGTTTCTGATGAATTGCGTAACTATTTATTAATGCTACGCAATGGTTAAAATCGTAATCATTTCCTTCCTCTACTTCCAGATGACGTCACAGTCTGTCCTAGCGGCTCTGTACAGTTCAGAAGGTTCCGTCCTGGAGCGACATCACTTCTCACAGACTATTTGTATTCTCAACACTGAAGGCTGTAATATCTTTGAAAACCTCAGTCGTCCGGTAAACGCATGCTTTCGAGATTTAAATTATAATAAAATTGACATTAATAGGGTTATAAATATCGCAGACGAAAGAAAATATTTTTCTGAAAAACGCCTCAATACAGAAAGACATGTTATGCTAACATTTATTGTGCAAAAATTATTTATGGAATTAGTACTCTAAGTAATTAGTTTACTTGTTTACAAACTATTAGAAAGATTGGCGAACAAAAAACATACATTTACGTCATTGTACTTATTTAAAAATAACTTTTTGTTATATAAAAAACTTTTGAAGTCAAAATTAAAAATTCGGATTCATAAAAATATAAGAAATATAGACAACATTGAGCACATATCATTTTTAAATGTTTAATGTCTGTTTGTCGTTTTGTTAAAAATCATCAGCTTACCAAAGGATAAAATGTGACATTTTTCAAAATGTTTAATACTTGACATACAAATAAAAATATACAATCAAAATAGAAACGTAAGATTTATTATAAGATGTAAAAGTATATGGTCTATTGTTGACGAAAGAACTAGAATAAAAAATCTCCGTAAATCGTACAAAGGTACATGAGCCCTTTTCTAAAAGATTGGTCAGTAAGATTGTTTTTTATGGATTACAAAATCTCGGAAATCTGCTAAGACAACCCCATTTAATGGTGTCCTTGTTTCCCACTTTCTAATATATAGGACTACTACCGGGTGTTGGATCTTGTACGTGACATAATCCTGGCTACTGATCTGGCCCACCATCTCACCATTCTTAAAGATCTTCGCCAGATTGGCGCTGAAGGCTACAATCCAGATAGCCCGGAGCAGCACAATCTCCTCCTCTGCCTCCTAATGACCTCGGCTGACCTCTCCGACCAGACAAAGACGTGGGACAACACACGCACCGTCGCAGAGCTCATCTACAACGAGTTCTTTAGTCAGGGGGACCTGGAGAAAGCCTTGGGACAGAGACCTGCTGAGCAGATGGATCGGGAGAGGGCTTGTGTTCCGGATTTGCAGATTTCTTTTCTAGATGGCATTGCGCTGCCCTGCTATCAGTGAGTTGCAATTTATTGTTCAATCAACTTTTTCAAATTATATTAGTGTAATAATTCTTGAGAAAATATTCGAATTGTAATAAATAATTTCATTTCATTTTAAATTCTCTCGAATTGAATAATATTTAAAAACTCTATCCTCTAACAATAATGAATGGACAATTAATGTTAACACTTTAAGAACTAAACTGTTATAGGAAACGTGATACAAAATGTCAACAACTAATTTGTGATTTTTGTATTACACAATAACTTAATTGCTAAATCTAATTTAATTTTTATATTCGAATATTAATTTAATCTGTATTTCTATATTATATAATCATTATGAATCGACCAATTAATTTACACAAATAATTAAGAAATATATTCATTTAATAGCAATTGTAAACTTTAATTTTATACCAATTATTGTTAAAGTTCTTTGGAATAAGATGCAGGGATATTAAATTAATATAATTCTATTTTACAGTCGATGCTTATAGTAACATATAAACATATAAACATATAATTAAACAATAATTTTAATAAAATTTAACTAAAAGTTATTTCGTGATCGATAAAGTATTTTACAAAAAATGCATGACTATTGTTATCAATTATGTCTAAAATTTTATTTCAACAAAATATAGAATGTCGTAAATTTATTTATTATATCATACTATTATTTTTTCAGTACTAAACAATTTTCTATATTAATGACAAAAAATTACGTTTGTGTATTAGAAAAAAAAATATTCTGAGACAAACTCTCTTTTTACTAAAATAAATTGTTCAAAGGAGATGTTTACTTTGAGCCAAACTATTGACTGATTTCTAATTTCTATTTCTTGCAGAGTTTTGGCAACATTTTTCAAAGAATGCGATTGCATGGTGGCCACGATTAACAAAAATCGTAATACATGGCAGCGAATGAGCGATCGCGTTAAAAGAGGGAAAATCAGTGGTCGTAGTGACCAAATATTTTCTATTGACCTGGACTCTGACGACGAAAATCAGACACATTGATTGAGTTCAAAGACAGATAAATTATAGACTGAAAATGTCAATCCACAAAGCGTTTTCGTGAGATAAAAGGCGCTTAGTTTCTAACACTGTTCCTTGTTCTATTTTTTTTCTGCTGAAGATTTCCTTTAAGCGGTCTCTGTTGACTCAATATTTCAAACTTTTGTCACTTGAATGGATTTACATAACACTTTTACCAGTTCACTATACATACACACATCTTTTCACTTTGAATATAAATTGAAATCATTTTCTCAACAATGAAATAGGTAGTGAAACAAATATCGTCCAAGAAGTTTTATTTTTATGAAAACAATGTTTGAATTTGATTAGTCTGGGTAGAACATTTTAGTTGAAAAGTTAAAGCCAATCTACCTTTTAACTTTGCCGTGAAAATATTTTCTGAAATACTGTTCTTCAATCGATAATTGAACGATTATCTTGTATTTTTTCATAAAAAAATATCGATGAAATGTTTTCATGCATTATTAAAAAGGAATTTTTAAACTTAAAACTTTTAACAATAATGAAATGCTGGAAATGTTATTAAATCCGAACTATAATTCAATTTGATTTCTGATTATATTTGCGCAGTATCTTCTTATTCTTTTATTTATATTTTATATCTGATAAGTTTTTTAAACAGAAATTTAAGTGATATGAAATATCCCATATGAAACTTTAATGGACAGAATGTCATTTTAAATTAATTTTAACATTATTCAACATTTTTTTACTTCACAAATTGAATTAATAATTCAGTATGATTTATACCGCTATCAAAGTGGCTCTAAACTAAACCTCCCATTCGTTGCATATGATTGTAAAAGCAGATACCCTCTCACTTGCATCAATGAAAAAAATATTTTCTACTAAATATTAATCAGAAATTATAATGAATTTACGATTAAATTATTACATGCAAAATATAATTCATGGTTTTCAAAATTTTACAATTATATTGTTATTTCAAAAAATTCCTTTAAGCGATTTAGAATTTTACTTTTTTCAGTCAGTTGTTCAATTTTCATGTAGTAGACAAAAAATTGAAACTAGTAATTTAATCACATAAATAAAAAATACACATTACATTGATACGAAAATCAATACTCAAGTAATGTTTTTAAATCATCGTGCAATTTCCACGTTAATAAATAATTAAATGTTTTCTAAATTTTCAATTCAAGAAAAATTAGAAGTTTATTAAATTTCCATTTAAAAAATCAGTTATAGTTATAGTCTCTCACCTTATGGCATTATATTTGTGGATTAACTACCATCTCTTTACCTTTACCTAAGCATGATTTCTGGAAAAATATTACAAATGATTTATTATATTGTTTATAAAAATAAGGACATAATTAATTTAGACTATAGCAATAAAAAAATTAAGTTACTTATTGTTGAGTGGCGTGTAATTAACAACCTTTGTGATTCGTTTCCATATTAGCACATAGTAATCAATTAGCGAGTTATTTTGCCATTATTCATCAGCTTCGAATTTATCCATCAGTTTCAGATTTATGTTTAATGAAATAAGTGTACACATTCATTTTATAGAAAATATCCATACTGCTTTATAGAAAGATAAACTGGGAACCACAACTCCCCGGAAAATATTGTGGACGAGATCTCATCAACTATCTTCCATTCCTATAATACTTTACTTTTAATACACAATTAATAATAGCACGTATTCCGAGGGATTTCCTAACTGTAACCCCTCTTTTAAATCCTTGCCAGGTTTTATATATTTGTAGATTATTAAAAGCTACAGTAACCATCTTTTTTTCACTTAAATAAAGATGGTGTACATACAGATCCTGAATGCATTGAACTGTGTTTCATGTGATATCAACACTTAGATTATATATTAGTTCATATAGATCATCTAAACGCTTTTTGACATGATTATTATCGTTGTTTAGTGTGTGCTGGAGAGCTTTGTACATAGATTCAAATACCAGCGAATTATAAAACCAGGTAGCTTATAACAAGGTGAGCAAACAGATGACCATTTTTATTTTTCGCGTACTGTTATACAATATAACTTTTAGCTTGTATTCTTAATTATATAACACATATTATGTAAATTATATTTGATTGCCAGATCCATTTTGTCTGCAGCTGCTATTTTTCTGTTAATCGTATTCAAGATGGCAAATTGTCTATCTTTCTTTTGAGACAGATATCCTCAAAATCTAACCTATTGTGCATGTGTTGATGCTGGTGATAGTCCTCATAAAGCACAAGTAGAATTAATAACTTTTGATGTATTTAATATATGATATCCTATTCTATTATTACAATAAATTTGGTCCATCCATATTCTACACAAAACATTTTTTGTTTGTTCGCGTGTAAAACACAAATTCAAAAAGTTTAAAATAAAAGCGAAAATTACTATTTAGTCTAATTCAAAGTTTTCTAAATCATTTTTTAAAGATCTATGATCAAAAAATTTATAAAATAGTTATTAGTAAGATGATTCGAGTATTTAAAAATTGATATCCTTTAGAAATTGTATCTTATAAAAAACAGTTTTATAACAATGACAATACAAATGTTTTTAAAAATTTTAAATAATCAAAAATAAACACTTTCACAAATTTTATCTTTTTATTTTGAAATTAACAAATCCTATGTAGTTGATAAAACATATTTTTTGTTTAATGATTCAAAAGTCACATTTTAATCGAATAGAAATATATTTTTAAAAAGTCTTGCAGGAATGAAGTTGTATAATAATGATATGAAATTACTGAAAAAAAAGAAAATTTTGTAAAATTTATGAAATGATGAATAAGGAAAACATTATTTTTTGATAATAATATTTATAGCTTCCCAGATTGAAGCATTGTCAACAGCGCTTTACAGAAATTAAAAATGTTGATAATATACAATCGAATATGTCAGATAATAGAGAATGGATAATATGAAAGTTTATGAGAACATTAAAGTTAAAGTTTAAAATTTGTTCCTTGCTATTTATTTCTTAAATTTGCTTTTGTTCCTGATGAATGCCTAATGACGAAACGTCTTCTAATCTTTAAGAATTGCCTTAAAAATATTTAATTTATTTAGTTGTTTCGATATATATTTATATAGAAAGTTTTTTATTTCATTTCTATTGTATTAATCTTTTATTTTAAATATTCACTCTCTGGCGAGAAGTTTAACAATATTCAATATTGTAATTAATTATGAATAATTAGTGATTGATGTATTTCCTGGAGTAGGTATAACTAAATGAATTATAATTAACAAAATCAATTTCATTAATTTATAAAAAACAATTTTTCAAAAATATTTCTGGAAAAACTTCATTATTAAAATGTGATAAAATATTTGATTACATTTTAATAGTATTATTAAATTGATATTTATATTAAAACCTTTAACAATGTTACTATGACGTCCTTTCAATGTATATTTGCTATTGTACTAAATCAACACTAAAAAATATAACAGTTTATGTTACAGGCAAATAGAGTTTAAAGTTAAATAATTAGGTACTGAAATTATTCCGTAGTCAAAGGGGATTGGAATTATAACGTAGCGGGAAAGATCTAATGAACTTAAATGATTTAATTTAAATAATTAAAATTGTTGTATAGCTATTTGAGGCAAATTATAAACTCAAATGGTACATATTTAATGTACAACATTGTCGAATTATGCAGGGTATAAATGTGTTTTGTAAAATTAATTTTCATAATTAAAATGATATACTATTTTTCACTATTATAATAATCAAATAATTTAGGATCTTTGTTACGAAACTATTTTGTTGGCGAATACACAGATGTTCCCTATTGTACACTTAATATATACTACTACACTATTAAGCTTACAATGTAGGTAGAGTCTCTTAGTAGGGACTTCTTCATCACAAAGAGTAATATATAATAAATTATTATGCTGTTTATACATAAGTATACAACTTATATAGTGTTTTTCTAACTTTTAAATAAATTTTTCTGTATCAAATTTATTTATATGAATTTGAATATTCAGCTTTTATTTGTTTATTCCAGGTATATATTACTTACCATCTAAACAAAGTAGTAAAAATATTATATCTTAAAAAGATTTAAAGTTTAATTCAAGTTTCATACATCAGTCAATGATAATTGTATAAAAACATATTGTTATTTTCCTTATGTTAACAAAATAAATAAATCCGTTTGAACTTTTAAATAGAAATTTTGCAACCACAACACAGCCAAAAATGAACAAAAATACCATTAAGATCTGTTAATGAGATATAGTTCGGTACGATATTTTGACTTCCAAAATAATTCGAAAATTTTAAATTAATAAATAAATATCTACAATTCGAATCCAAAATTCTAAAACACATTGTATTAATTATATTTATTATATTAAGAGAACCTTTCATATAATTGGATGCATAAACCTCTAAGTAGAAGCTATATAAAAAATAAATAAGTTGATTGTTAATAAATAAGTAAGTAAATGAATAAGTTAAATATGTTAATTGTGTATAAATATATTAATTTAAGTATCGTTGATTAAATTAATAATATATTAATTCATTAATATACTATTAATTTTATAACTTTAAAAAAGTTATTTTATGAATGGGACAAATTATTTTCTACAAAAATCAGTTTTAAACGCATTACATTATTAATTTTCCTATTTTTATAGAGTATTCTATATTGTTTCTGTCTTAATAAGTATAATTAAAATTTTTAATTGAATTTTACTATTAAAATTTGATACTAATAGAAGATATTTTGATTGTACAACTATTTTAAAATGTATTCAATATTTTCAATTTTAGAAAAAAATACTTTGACTGTTAAAACAAAATTAATAATCTGGAAAAGAATATTACCTACTTCTTTCTTTAATCTTTTACTCAACAGAAACTCTTTATACTGTTTAGTAATGAAGTCTATAGTTGGAATGCGTTCATAAGGATCTTATTATATCATTCAACTTTTATCTTCGTAACAAAATTATCAAAAGCTTCCTCCACTTCTCTGATTGTAAACTTCCTGTTCTTATGCTGTCGCCATTTTGCACGAATCAATCATTAAAACCGCACACTAGCTTTGCAATAGTTATAAAAGAGGAGTGTTCTTTGACTTTAAAAAAATTGAATAATTATGACGCCAGAGGGCACTTTATTATAGAGTCATTCCACTCAGTTTGATTGGTTAATAAATAAGGGAATAAGGCATTTATTCCTACCTATATACTTAATACGCTTTAAATATATACTAAGCACTTTGCAGTCATATTCTGACAAAGTGAATATTTCCAACGAAGGACTTTCAACAACAGATCATTTTTCTCTCTCATAGTTGTGAACACTTCTTCTTTGATTAATTAAAACATTTTTGTTAGATGGTGGGACGGACAATTTCGTTTTACTTTACAAGAACAAGCAGTTCTATACTATTTCTTGCTAACAATTCGTGATAACAGTACTAAAAGCCTCGACATGATAAAAAGACAGTCTACGAGTTCGTCTATTATTTCAAACATTTTATATGTTCTAATTCTCACTGGGGCTGCTTCTTGTGGCATTTCTCAAGGTAATTATTTGCTTATTTTTATTTGCTTAAAATACAGTCAGTTTTCTAAAATCCACAAAGAGGATACGATTTTAATGTGTATTATTTTCTGAAATTTTTCAAAAATACTGTTGTCAAAAATACATATTTTCAAATGTACATATACATATACATGTTTTCAAAAATACATATACCTACATTAAATATCATATTCGGAGCACTTAGAACATATAGATATATTCTATAACTTACTAATTTTGACTCACCTCTCAATTTGAGTAAAATAAAATCATTGAAAAACTAAATAATCAATGAGGTAGAGTTAACAGGTAGAGTTATTACTATGAATTTAACAGGTAGAGTTATTACAGTTTAAATGATTAAAGCTGTCAATATTAATTATGTCAATATAAGTCAAATATATTGTAGGCTATATACAGATAAGTTAAATTATGATTAAAGTATAACTATTTTAACTTTATGCGTTATGTCAATAGAAGTAAAAACTTGCAATAAATCGAATAATTTATTAGTTACTTGTATTAACTAAAAAATTACCGGGTGTAGTTTCGGTTAAAAGAGTTTTTTTTAACTCTGCATAGAAATTGAATCAATACTTTAAAATAGGTGTATCGGAACTGTATAACTTAAAGTCGATTAAAAATATGTTATTATTAATAATTTAATACCTATAAATCTATATAAATAAAATAATCCTTATTTAGTGGAAAATTTTAACATGTATATCGGCTATATAGTGAATATTAATTTCCTTGATTATTAATATATTTAACATAGAGATCAAATGCTTGTAGATAATAAATTAATAATCAAATAAAATTTTATTTAATTTAATTTAATAGCTATAAAAAGAAGCAGTTTAATATTCATTTAGTCGGCAAATCACTTTTTCCTTTCATTGCGGAACCATCAAAGAATCACAAGATTTTCTCTCAATCTAAAAAAATAATGAGGGTTACTCAAGCTAAAACTAACGAGGAACTTGCTCAAGCAGATTAATTAAAAAGCTATAAAGCTATACTGGAATTAAAAAGTATTTTAGAATGGATTATCATGAAATTGCATTGAAAAGTATTTAACAAAAAGTAAATTAAAGTTGGGTTAAATGATCAAGAAGTCATCAAGAGAATAAATAAACAATGAATGAATAAATAAACAATGTATCTAGAGGTTATTGATGTTATTATATATCTCTATGAATTCTTTTCTATATAATGTATTGTATTGTTATATCTCTATGATTTTCTTGCTATAAATGCAAGACTTTTGAAAATGTAAACTATAAATATTCTATATATATATATTAAAACAATTAAAACAAACAAACTAAAAAGCCATTTTAATGTAAACATTATGATGTATCATTATATCATTGTCATTTTAAACCTAGTTTAACCAATTTCTTTTACAATGTATCCAAACAAAATTGGCATTGACTATTTTAGACATATATGTATGGGAGAGTTTCAAATTTCTCTGAATTCTGTAATCCAAGTATAATACAAAACAATAATTTAAATGGTCACTTGAAATGGTTTAAATCGCTGTTGACGTTTAGTTTTATCTTTCAGTTCTAGTCTAGTTTACATTAATGAAGACAGTTAAAGACAATGAAAACAATTAAATTGTTATTTTAGAAAAATGTCGTCCACCGTAAACTGTTAATATTAATCTAACCATCCAACATTACTAAAATTTGTGTATACATTTATCAATTAGTAAAATGATGTTTAGTCCTTTTCTCTATTTGAAACTTGTTTACGTGTTACATAATTTCAAAATAACCGAATATACTTGCAGTCAATGTGTAAATTATCTAAATACTCATTTGAAGACAATTTTTATGAGGTT
This sequence comes from Vannuccia rotundouncinata, assembly GCA_034780395.1. Taxonomy (NCBI): domain Eukaryota; kingdom Metazoa; phylum Platyhelminthes; order Proseriata; family Coelogynoporidae; genus Vannuccia; species Vannuccia rotundouncinata. The sequence goes on along the minus strand of JAUZNC010024554.1, from coordinate 5,056 downwards.
ATCTATGTCTGAACATCTCGGGTGTTCCATTGTCCTAGTTCATATATGTTAACGGGGCGTCGCCCACAATCTCTTAGGGAAGTTTTTATACTTTTTACCGTGCAGATGAGTCGAAGAGGCAACTAAAATTAATACATTAGTACAACAGTTACAGAAATATGATTATAGATGAAAATTGCATAAACAGGGAAAATCGAGTACCTACAAATTATTTGACAATCAATTTCAAGAATTTTATGTAGCTAAATTAAGATAAATAAATTAGTCTGATCGACCTGTGGCATTCAAAAAAACTATTTTTTTAAATTTATGGAAGTAGGCTGATAATACACGATGTTCAAGATTATAAACGACACATCTTACAGGGAATATACGACCTCTCAAAACTCGGTTATTTTGTAACTGCTATACCATTTAAAAACTGTTTTTTATTTAAAAATGTTATATTTTATATAATTTCTAAATGTATGTTAAATGATGTTGTAGAAAATTAATTTCAACTTAAAGTATAGTTATTGCTAACGAGTCCTAATTTTACAATGTTTAATTAATTAATTTAATCTTTTAGAATCTTATTATGTGACACAGAATATTGGAAATATTAATTTATATTCATTTGGATATTATTTTTAAAAAATTTCAATTATTCGACGTGCTGATTTTTAAAAATATTTTATTGGAAATTCAGTTAATCAATTATTTTAAGATGTTAAATAAATGCAATTTTTGCCATTTACCCGTAAACATATATCATATAATGTATACAAACATCCTAAATAGTCTGAATTGTTGTTTCGAAGTTTACCTTACTCATTATATAATGAAAAATACTTTAATGAGTAATTTAACCATTTCTGTCTGGGTATACAGCTAGATTTATAATATAATCCAACCAGGTTGTTTTACAATCATGAGTAGCTATATGAATTATGTAGTTTTATACTATCTCAAAAAAGTTTTTCTAAAACGTAAAACATACACACTTAACTTTCCGGTTTCGCAACTTGTAATAAATGAAATTTGTTACAACTGACTTTATAGTATTACTGTAATTGATGACAAATGTATAAAAATACCTATTAGATCTGGTATATGAAAACCTTCTTTAACACCTACAATTATTTTAACTCATGATACAATTATCGGAGGTATGTATTTCATTTAAACTATAGTTTATAACTCTATATTCATTACTGTAATGTGTATTGGTAATATACCAACCACGGAAAATGTGATTCAATGTTACATAATAGAAAAAATAAAGCAGCCCTTTAAAGATATCGTAATAAATATAGCTTAATTCAAAACATACTGTATTACAGCATGCAATGTACAAGCATACACGTAGAAATTATTTATCAATACACAGATATATATTATATGGCTGGTTGGAAAATAGGGATACAAAGAGGTCATTAGAAAACTTGTTACTTTTTCTAGCATACCTTTTTTGACTGACCGATTAATTATGTAATTAATGGGAACATAGTAAAATAGACTAAGCTAAGCACAAATAGAAAAGCTAAAAAAAATCAAAAAGTAATTCCTTATTAAGAAACGAAAAATGTTCGCTCCACGATTAATACAAATGATAAATTACAGCACTTGCAAATTGTGATTTCATTTCAAACTATAGATTATAGACATTCAGGAATATCATTTCCACATATTTCGCATCCAGTAAATTATCCATTTATTGGAGTTTAAATGATTGTTCCTTTACCAAATTTGTGAATTAATATTTTTACAGTGTGGCTTCAATCATGGTATGAAAATTGTCCCGTGCATCATACAAACCTTTCTGTAGAGAACGCTGAAGTAGTATGGACTACTGCAACAGGTCCTGCTGTCTACTGTTCTCTAACATTTCTACCTCCTGCCAACTTCAGTAATTTTCTCGTCATTGTCCAAAGTCTGGGCAACTGTTCAAGTCCGTTTATATTTCATAGTTTTGACAACAAGGTAATTAAAGTATCGTTTGATTTTGTTTAAAATAGGTACCCTATACGCAGCTGTTAGTGTGGAATAATTGACCGTATTTCTAAGAAATTCGTATTATTATTTGTTCGACGCATAAAATTTTGAAAACTTTTACTACAAAATGAATAATTTGAAGCAGTTTTATACAACTAATACAATTGCAGTTTGGAGGTTTTAATATAGCTGTAACCTTTTTAAAACTGACTAACCAATAACTAAAGTTCAAGATAATATTGACCGAATATTAATTTATACAAAATCGAGTAATATCATCGAATTATAATTAAGTCAAAATATCTCCTTTATTCCCCGTCGTATCTATAATGTCCATCTCACCGGTCAACAGTAAAGACATACGCCAGACAACGCTCGTTCGTGTAACTGTCAACATACAGGATATATACATTTGATAAACAGGTTTATTGACCTGTATATAAATTAAAAACCATGTGTGTAAATAAATCAATATTTTCGGGATTAACAATTTCAACGAAGTCCCACACACATATTATAGCATTAGATCGGTGAATATTTAGCTATGTGAATAAATTTTTTACACAACTTAAAACTCTAATTTTAGACTAAATAAACAAAATACTTTTCTAAATGTATAATATGGAACTGAGGAAATCATAAGCTGTATAAGCTTCTCTTAAAAACTATTTCAAATGTAATGCCCTGATGGATTTTGTTTGATTAATGTAGCAGAAAATGTTTAGAAAAGGATTTACCTCAATGATGGGTAATTTTAGTCAGGTGTCTATTAATAAATCTTTATAATATAGTCACAACATAAACAAATGCAGAATATAATGATCGATTACGAAAACTAAAAAGGAAAATTAAACCGATTCAATTTGCGATTTCGTTTATATTTTGAAGACATTTTTATTTATTAATGTCAAAATAAAGAATGATTAAATATTCATCTATATTTAAAGAAAGTATATAGATTTAAAATATTTAATGAAATTCGACAATTTATCTATTATTATATACGATGAGTCATGTATTAAATTTTCGGAAACCCTCTCGATTATAATATGGTTAATCGTTATCAAATAAAATAACGCTGAACAGCATAGCATATAATGCATAACTTTTAACTATCCAATTTACTTATATACATAAACAAATTCATTTTAAAATTCACAGATATTTTGTAATAGCTACAATTTGCAATTTGTATTTACAATCTTCTTGATGCATATTTATTTAATATTTCCATACAAATTATTTTAGAAATGTTAAGAGTATATACTAACAATAAATTGTTTTGATTTTTTTTGACAGAGATCTTTTAACTTATGCAGTCTTAACTCAAAGCTTTCCAAACATCTTCCAACAAATCTTTTCTCCGCATTGCTTTCCGCTCCCCTAACTCTACAAGGAGCAATTATAAAATCCTCCACTACTCCAGAAAACTGGACTATTAACAAATTTCAGTTGACAGCTGTTCTCACCGGTTTAAAACGGTGCCCAAACTCAACACTAATGTGTTCTTCAAGTTCTTCTTGTTTTCCCCGGTCTGCGATTTGTGATGGCATCCAACATTGTTCAGACCCTTCTGATGAAATCGACTGTGGTGGCATCGAAGAAGAATGTATGTGGAATTCTTTGAATTAAAATCATTTTTGAAAATAAATCCGTTAATATTTTAAATTATAATTTTTAAATAAAGTCAACTTTTGAGGTTCGCTTTCGCCTATTTTCAGCATTTTTAAATTCCAAAGGACGGATTGTACCACTGAGTTTGGCCTTGATGATGCTTAGTATTCTGGGCCTAAGCATTGGAGTGGCTGTGTATCAAAAGGTTAACACGAAACGGCGACGGCCCAGCAAGTATGAATTCGGTTATCAGGTGGCGCAGAGCATACCAGGCGAGTCATCTTGTTAAATTAATAATTGAGTTTTTGTTTGTTTGAGCTGTTGGATGTATTAGTTATATAGATGAATATATTTAGATTGTAAAATATATCTATACAATACATCAATATGATTCCATTTATTTATAATAAGTTAATGAAAAATTGAATTTTCAAATCGAACATGTATAATTAATAGGAAATAAAAAATCTGTCTTATGTGTATATGTATAAAGAGAGATAAAATTATTTTCCTGGAAATTAATCCCTGAGAAGCGATTAAAAGTTATATATTTATTTTTATTTTTTATCATCAATAATAAAATGAATTGGATTGGATACGCTAATTACAGAAAACAGAACTACATCATTAGTTGTCAATGCATCTCATTAGCCTTACTAATTTATGGCGCAATTAGTTCCATTAGTCTATTTAAAGAATAAAAAATCCTTAAAGTATAGATATGGTCAAATTTCGGTAACTAATGTTATTATTTGTATGTTACCAAAAATAATATTAAAATTTCTCTTTTACGAATTATTTTTTAAATTACATTACTTTAAATGGTTTCCCTTTTATAATTATATTATATACCTAACTACATTAATACAGTCAATTAGCAATGTTGAGATATATTGTGGTTAATAATTATAGCTGTAATGATGATTGTAATGGTTTTACTACTGTATAAAATTCAAAATATACTTAATCAATGCCTATATCAAATATTACCATTATTTATACTAATCATATTTATCATAGTTCTTGTAAAATATATATATTAAGCTTAGACTTAAAGCTAAGTCTTTTAAACATGTAAGGTTTAATTAAGAACTGCTATAAATTTCATATTTAAAACGACACCCAATCAATATAGCAAAAAGAAAAATACATTGCTTGTTGTGAAATATAGAGGTATGTAGTTGGGACTAAGTTAAACATCTAAGCAATAATATATGTATAATAAAGTAATTTAATAACTAAAAGATTTTGTATATCGTTTAATCTCTCCTATTACTAGTTTAGAATTGGTCTAGGTATGTATCTATTTGAAAATATTGTAGATATATTTGAAAATATTGTAGATATATTTGAAAACTATCATAGATATTGTATATTATATATTACTAGATCGGACATCTAAAATATTTCTATACTAAAGTATGTTGCATCGCGTGTATGGCAAATCCAGAGTTGTGATTGGTTAAAT
>JAUZNC010024543.1:0-13817 GCA_034780395.1 Vannuccia rotundouncinata | reverse complement strand
ATAACAACACAACTGTTTGCATAACAACACAACTGTTTGCATAACAACACAACTGTTGGCATAACAACACAACTGTTGGCATAACAACACAACTGTTTGCATAACAAACCAACTGTTTGCATAACAACACAACTGTTGGAATAACAACACAACTGTTTGCATAACAACACAACTGTTTGCATAACAATACAACTGTTTGCATAACAATACAACTGTTGGCATAACAACACAACTGTTTGCATAATAATACAACTGTTGGCATGACAATACAACTGTTGGCATAACAATACAACTGTTGGTATAACAACACAACTGTTTGCATAACAAGACAACTGTTTGCATAACAACACAACTGTTTGAATAACAATACAACTGTTTGCATAACAACACAACTGTTTGCATAACAACATAACTGTTGGCATAACAAAACAGCTGTTTGCATAACAACACAACTGTTTGCATAACAACACAACTGTTGGCATACCAACACAACTATTTGCATAACATCACAACTATTTGCATAACAAAACAGCTGTTTGCATACAACACAACTGCTTCAACAACAACAATTAACTCCCACGGAATTAATCATTTTGTCCACAATACATAAATAAGAAGTTTATTCCTAGATATTGATTATAAATTAGATTAGATTTTTTAAATTATCGATACTTGACTTTTGTTTCAATTTTACTTTATGTAAAAAAGCTACATTTAAATAGAATCGGGGTCTCGGTGAGATAACGATGCAATACAGCTCTTGCACACATTGACAAAGATTCCGTTATAGAAGACCCTCGATAAGTTTTGAAAACCAATATCACATGAATTGAGCAAACTATGGAGTAGACATCGTCTTGATATAAGTATTATAGGCATCTTATTGTAACTCAAAAATTAATTAATTTTTGAGCATCTTTAAGTTGCATTCTGACTTCATTTCCTTTTACATTCATTTTCCATCAACTCCACTCCTATAAGAATTTTTATTTGTAGTTCTCTGAAAATTACGGATAGTCTAGGTTTTATATTTATTGGTATATATTGTAGTTGCAAAAAACACAGATTTCATTATCAAAAAACGTTTCTAAATTAAGTAACTATATCATTTTAATGAAGTAAAAGTGAAATAAATTAATTATCGATAATTTTTTAATGTCTTATCTAAATAATTAATTAATTATCGACCTGATTACATAGAAAAGAGGATGTATTCTTATATTTACCAATACAATCGATCTAATAGTGTTAAATTAAATGCCACAGCTATTATATAGACCGCATTTAACATTGAGAAAAACTGATCTATTGTTTGAGGCCGGTACTGCGTCTGTACGGTTTCTTTGAATGAAGTTGCAGTATATTGAAAAGGCAAATTAGTGAGCGTTGTACATATTAATTATGTAGGCTTGAGAATACTAAAACTTATAGTCTTAGAATTGGGTTATAATAAAATGTCAACCAGTCTAGAATTACTTTGAGAAGATAACATTTATAAGAGTGTTAAATTAATTGCAGAGCTACAGACTTACTTAACATTACTCAATTTCTCTATTTCTGATCCGAATGTGTTGTCCATATCTTGTCTAAAATGACAGAAAATAACATCCTTAGTTACGATGGTATAGATTATACATAAACAATAGTAATTTTTCAAACACAAAGTTTCATTGGGGATATTCAATTCAACATTTTAAATTTACATTTGTTAATATCGTTTAGTAGAAACGAAAGGGAAACATTTATAAGTGCCCACTTTCTATAACATCATATAATCATTTGTTAAATTGTAGCACATTTAGAAACAATTATTTTAAAGAGACATTTAAGCATATTGTATTCATTAAACATACTTTGTAAGATCTGTTGCTGACGATTGTGAACTGTATCGAAATGAAAGAAACAAAACATAAATACATAGATTCTAAAGGAATTTGACTTAATATAACTATAAATTTCTGTCTTGTAAAATTAATTTTCAATAAGATTAATAAATAACTATTAATAAATAAAATATTCTATTACTTCGATATACTTTACGATTTATATGAAAACAATTAATCAAAAAAATGTAATCCATATTCCTTTTCTCACTGCAAAAACTCATAATTGCCCGAGTTTTAAATACATTTTTATGATTTTACACTGAATAAAACGACACTATTTAATTTACGCCTATACAAATATCGAAATTATAACCAATCAAAAATTTTATAAATTATTTGATATTAATCATAATCAAAAATTGAATTATACAACAATCAAATCAATTAAAAAGTCATGAGTCTATACCTGTTAAGGGGAGACGGACCACGAAAAAGGTAGGAAGTCCGATTTAGATTTGCCTCTTGAGAGTCACAACGATTCAAATCATTGAAAGATGATTTGAAGTCACTCTGATCAAATAAATTTATATACTTGAAATAATAGCACTAAAATCATTGAATTACTATCCTGCACTGTGATACATAAACAAGTGAATGAATATAAATATATTATATTGTGCTCAATACGATACCGCAACTCCACTACTTACAAAGGTTGGGGATATTCACAGTAATAGAGACTGCTGCTAATGGCATACCTATTATTGTAAATGAAAGAATACTTAGTGTATTAAAAACGGCACAATATTGTATTGGCACTTTATAGACACCAATTAGGTCTAATGGTTGCACAGTGTCAACTTTTATATTAAAGGAAAATGGAGAGTTGACATCTGATGCAAGCTAAAACTAAGTATGCAACGTATTTATTTTAGTGTATATAATATAGTGTCACTTTGAGAAATTAATGGATCAACAACATAATATGTGTATGTGCAAAGAAGCGTGAAAATGGATCGCAGAAATTCGAAGAAAACGCAGCTGCAGGTGTAACACTGTTAATAATATATTGTGTAATCGTGAAGTCGTTGTGTTTATTCTTAATTGTCAAAAAGACAATCGATGTCGGAGCATTTTAACTTTCAGAAAATGGATTAAAGTCAAATGTGATTTATGATATTATGATAAGCATGCTTTAAAATTAACAGGCGCACACTATAATATACCCAAACAAATTGCAGAGGACACCACTTGATATGTAAATATCCAATCTATAAATAGCCATAAACAGATAATCAATAAGAATATCAACATAACTCCGTTTATTAAGACGACAATGGTGCCTGTCAAATCTGGTAAACATCTGGTCCTATCAATTATTATAAATCCATCAAATACTCAACGTATATAGTTGTGTTGTTCATATATACGTCAAAGTAACCAAATTATAAAAAAATACCATAATTTAAGACGGATAAAATTCACTAAGTAAAAAATCTTACAATTTTTCGATCTCGAATTTGGGCCGGGTCATTGAATCGAAAGATGTTGTTCATACCGAACTGTATTACTGTGCCTGGAAAGAAACGAGGTTAAAGTCTTGATGTTGTTAAAAGTAAGAAATAATCAATTTTAAAAATAAAGTTATTTAGAGTATACAATATTATTTTTGAAATTGCAATGTATATGCCTTATAAATAATCAAGTCAATAAAAACCACTAATACAATCATCTTTTGTAGAATATACTCCTATAATTATGTAATTTCTATGGATAGAATAAATATTTAAGTTCTAAATTTATGGTTAGCACGACTAAGTATAATTAACATTGTAAATAAACATTGTGTTATATTGTGTACTTGCGACAATTCAGAGCCTCCGTGGCGCAATTGGCTAGCGCGTTCGGCTGTTAACCGAAAGGTTGGTGGTTCGAGCCCACCCGGGGGCGTCTTATTTTTTAAATAACAATTGATTAAAACAATAAAAAACCTTAAAATATTTTTGCAAATATATTAAAGTTTTACAACTATTTTAACTTTATTATCTAACTCTTCTATCATAAATATAACATAAATATGTGTGATAAAACATTAAAGTTTTCAAATTTTCAAGAGAAAAATATGACTTAATAAGACTAAAATTTTGACTAAAGTATTTTTTAATTTAAATTCATGTTTTTTACCGAGTTTGTCAATCCGACAAAGGTTTGTAATCAAAAATAATTTTAATCCATATTAATACACTCTTAGTATTCGACTATATATTATTATATAATTAATACATTACATAACTAAGTTAACTAAGTATAATCCAACAATAATTACGCAAAAATATTAAGCAAAAACGAAAAACAACAAACAGCTGTTCGATAATTTTTTTCCAAACAGAGATATGGACGGTGTAGGTCGGTACCCTCACATAAACTTTATTATCGAACACACCTTGCTCGAGCACGATAAACTTCTCATTGACTGGCAGGTAATTGATCTGCGTGGTAAACTCATTTGAATGGAGCAATTCTAGGATGGGACATTGATTATTGCACTTGATAGTCGCGTGTTCTGCCGCTACATCCAGACCTTCGAGGACTGTATAGGGAAAGAAGGTGGCACATAATACTGCTGTGCTAAAAGTACAGTGTTATTGTATCTGAGTGCAGGGGCAGGCAATTCTGAATAATACTTATCTAACAGTTATATATCAATATATTGTGTGAATGACACAGATACCATATTGCCTCTCGTGTTAGACTATAAAATATGTTTAAAAAACTTTTAATTTTGAATGAATTTTAAATTCGCCTAAATCGTATTTTTTTAATGTCTGGTTAAATTCTTATCTGTTATATATAAATAATATTTCCATAAATCGTATATTCGCATATACCGTACTTTTCTGTCCCTGAAGACCGTAAGGAAAAGGTTAATATGTAATTTATGAAATATTTTGGTATACAAATAAAAGAATTCTGTTCTATTTGGCAGACAATCAGCAATTAAATGTATGTATAAAATGTTACCTATACGCGTTAATTATAGATGTAAATGTCAATAGTTTGACTTTTTCACTATTATGAAAATACTATCACAACAAATACATTATTTATACAAAACTTGAGTCGGAAGACGCTCAATTGGATGATACATTTTTAGTTAGAGAAAAACAATTAAACTTCAATCATCTTATTTTTAAACATATAATTATGCATATTACATAAATCCAACGAACCAATCACTTATACTTAAAGAACATATTCTATCATTATTGCGTATATACTTATTTTTTAATTTAATTTAATAAATTTATATAAATGTTAATAAATTTATGTGTATAATAATTGATTTAACAATTCTTTTTTTACTGCTACATATCAATAAATCATTTTCATATAATAGTTATTATCGTTAATCATAATTACTTTAACTCAATTTAAAGAAAGTTTGAAATTGAAAAAATATACAAGTTCGTATATATCGTTTATTAGTCTATATAAGCTATTTTTCATGTGTAATAAGTGAATACGATATAGGCGAATTTTAATATAATTGGAAATAATGTAAAAACTGTACAAAAAATAAAGAAAATTATCAAAAGATCGAAAAAGGTGTAATTATGACCGGAAAATTTAAAGGATTCTAAATACTAATTTAAAAACATGTGTGCACTCATCAAATATACAGCAGCTATGCTATATTTAATTATAGGGTTAATATTGGAAACTTATGAACTTACTGATATCTTGTTCAGTTGGGGCGTCCTCTCTCCCAATATACGTCAGACCATCCTGTAATTCATAATAAACAGTAAAATATATATGTATATAGTCCCATGAATGTATATTAACTAAGATAAGAATAAGCTAAGAATTTAAGGAATTAAGTAATAACTACTAGGTAATTAAGTAATAACCATGAAATTAAGTGTGTTATATGCATTTAAAAATGATATAACAGATCTTAATGAACTTTACCTACATAATATCTAAATATATAATGAATTCAGATACCTCCACTATTCATTAACCATACTCAAGTAGGTATTATTCTAAAGATGTAAATGCTTTACTGATATTGTTAGTAAGAATCAAATAAAAGCACATAATTAAAAATTTGCTTAACATAAATAAAAATCAGCCTCAAGTCTTATAATAAAGATAATATTATAGATAAAAATATAGATCGAGCTAACAGAATGACTGACTAAAAATTTTGACTTTAAAATTACTACAACAAAAACTTTACAGCTTTGATAAAATATCGATTTTCAATAAATCAACAATTGATGGGTATAATAGCTAGGTATAGGTAATATAAATATAATATTATGTACATAGCAGTAACATATTAATAGTATAGACAATTAACTCAAAGAAAAAGTTACCTTGAGGTTAAATATTGTGACAGCAGCCTCATTATCAGATATCCTGATCAGGTGAGGAGTCTGACACTCGAATATAACACCTAGAGAGCCAAACTTTCCTTTGCTCACTGTTAAATTGTTCTCATCTTCCTGCAAGAGTCAACAGAAAACTTTACTTTATTTGTTTCCATACAAATGAAAAAAGAAAAAGTATTTTATAATATAAAAGGTTTTAAAGTAAATCACAATTATTATAAATTTAACAGTAACTATCCTACTAGTTGTATTACCGACATTGTATTACTTATATAATTGTATTAGGTATATGTTAAATTAATGCCCACTATAATACTCCGGTGAAATAGCGTCTTAGATATAGAAAGCAATTTAAATTGTTGTCATTATTAAAAATATCATAATTGGATAAAAACAGTTAACCACGGAATAAAATTATTTGAAAATCAAGGTCTCAACTAGATTCGAAATCGGGTCGCAGGATAAATCTGAGTGCACTAACCGCTAAACCATAGAACCCCATGAAATTAATCGTAAATATTAAATTGATTCAAATTCATAACTAATAAATATAATTTTTAAATATGAAATTGGTACCTATATATTAAATGGCTGAAATCACTATATAAATCGCTATAAATCACTAAAGTCATTGAAGCATTGTAATGATAGGTATATCATTAATATATGTCACATTCATTATGATTTCATTAAGAGGAACAATATTGTGGTAGCTATGCAGCATGCGCTAAAGTTTTTAAAATAATATCCGACCCTTAACTGCATGTATTAAACAACTTTGAAATTATATAACAGTATTTACAGTATTGATTTATAATCTGATTAAACAAACACAAATTACCGATATTTATGTATATTCCGAAATTCACTGGTTAATACCATGAATAACTACGATGGATTTGTTTGAATTGTTGGAAAATTCCATATAAAAATGAAAAAAATAAAGCAAAATGCTCAATATCTAATTTTCATTAGGAACATTATGCCAGTGTAAAATTATTTTTAGAATAAAACATGGAGTACCAGGGCATCGATCCCCGTACCTCTCACATGCTAAGCGAGCGCTCTACCATTTGAGCTAGTACCCCGACGGCAAGCTAAATTGGTTAAAAGAAACACGTTAAAAGTTTCTAAAAAGTTTCTAAAAATACTGGCAATGTTATTATTTTATGTTTATGGTTTATAACAATTATTAATATATAAAAATATTTTTATAACTATCATTTTTAACAACCCTCAAATAAAATATGGTTAATGTTGTATATATTTATGGACCGAAAGTATTCTTAATAATACAAACTTCAATTCATTACTTCATATCCACTTCGGTAAATATCCACTTCGTCACAAAGTTAAAATTATTTATAAAATAAAAAAATTATGTTATGATTAAAAAACGTAATTTAGAAATTTTTATAAACGCCATAGCATGTTGACTCAACTTACCAACATACATGCTTGTGAAGCACGTCTTTTGACAATCCAATCGCTGGTTAGTTGTTGGGCCTAAATTTATAAATTTATTAAATATGAATATTAAAATACTCCATATTTTAATTTTAGGAAAACTTACCCTCGATTCTCTCATCTTAAGCTCCGTAACAATTTCCGATTGCTAGAAAAATAGTTAACCAATTTTAAGGATTAAATATGTTAATACTTATAAGTAGTACAAAATATTATACTAGAATTATTAAAATACATACAGGATTTTTTTCTTCCAGCATTTTGGTGAGCTTTTTTATTTCAGCTCGCAATTCGCGAATAAGTTGTGTTTGTGGATCCTATTAAACAAGATAGAAATAAAAAAAACTTATCGTGTGTATTGAATTATTCAACAAAAGACGCAGCAATATATGTACCTCATTGATGCAAGGCTTGTTGACAATTTTCTTTGCACGTTGAGCATAACGTAAGGTGCTAATTGTTTCATTAAAATGAGAACTCGCTGGTGAAATCGCTATTAATAAATGAAAAGATAATTATAGTAATTTTAATATTATTTAAATAACAATAATAAAATTACCTTAGTTGGATATTATTTTAAATTGTTTTAACATTGATTCATCTAACGTTTCAAAATTTCTTTTAAATGACCGTTTAACCTGTATGTCTTCGTAGTAGTATGTTATAATACCAATCAAATAATATGTTTTGTACATGATATAATAAATAAATCGAATTGTTTCTCATGAGTTTCCCATACGAGTAGTTTATTAAAACTCCTGACAAAAATACTAATAATTAATCATAAAAAGTAGAAATATAATAATACAATTCGAAAAATTTGGAAACTGTTTCACTTATTGAGTTATTTATTTAATTTCTGTATAAGACTGATTGCAATTAATAAATAGTTTTTATAAGAATGAAATTTGGCCGATAGCTAGTTCCAAATTTCCCTTTATTAGGGAAGTCGTTAATATGGTAACGACCCGGGAACAAGGTAAATTAAGTAAGTTGAGAGTTATTCGCATATCTCTGCATGATACAATTAATACAAGTGCTCATTTAATTAAAGGGTTTGTGAAATTACACCCGGACTAATTAGAGGCATCCGATGAAAAGCTTGAGCAACATAGTAAGGAATCACCATAGCGTCATATAATCAGCAGAGGTCCGAAATAAAGAAAAGGTGAAGTGGGTTCTGGTTGGACAATAGCACATACTGTTGGTGGATGCGGTCCAGTGCATAACCATGGCGGACTGATAAACGAAGCTATTAGAAGTGCAGAATCGATTGATTATTTGTGATCATACTATATCTAATAGTATGGATGAGGTCACCAATCTATGACACATCTGCCCACTTGAGTTGACGGGTTTGATTAAGATTTATTTTTATTGTTTAAGGCTTAACATACCAGCCAAATGACCGGAAAATATGAATTGCCTAATAAACAAATTACCCTACTCCGCATTCTCGAAAGATAAAAAAATAAAATACCGTTTTATTGCTGTTAGAAAAGAATTTGACAAATCTTGAGTCTTCAATATTATCAATACTAAATAATAATTTACTATTTCCACTGACAACAACAAATATAGAGGAATTCAAAATCAAACGAAATTAATCTAACATTTAATAAAAACGGATTAAATCTAGTCTCTTTATATTAATACAATTATTATTTATTTCAGACAAAGATGTTAATCATTCATAATCCATAAATGAATTGAGGAATGTGTCTCACTGGCAATCATGCAGGTTTTTGAGTTCCCCCCCAGCGAATCCTTGAGGAGGTAAGTGAGTTTGGAGTCTCTGTATGGAATGTGTAGCGGCCTTCCACCTCCCAAAGAGGTCCATTGTCGCATCGCTTCTTCCGCTGGATGGATATATTCGTAATGGAGATATAGAACGGTTCAGTTAAGTTAAGAAAGGAAAAGATTAAAAGAAATAAAATAAAACAATTTGTTATAATGATTAAAAAACAAGTTTCCAAGCACGTACAAATAATGTATTGTATAGGCTAAACGTGAATAGTCGAAATCTGTAATCCAAATATAAAGATTATGGTGTACACTGAGCAGTCACCGTTGACCCTAATATGTGGCTACCCTTCAGTGGACTGGTTGTACTTACCTAGAGCTTGGATGACATTAGCCAGACTGACCAGCGATCTGTTGATATTTGCACCCTCTTTCATTCGAGCAGCTGTATACACTGCGGAGCTGGTGTCTGCCCGTTCACTGGAATAGACACGGACGTACCGGAACAATGTAGGTAATATATAGAGAATGTGAGACTCCTGAGAGCTGCACAAACACCGGATTATAATATAAAGGAGGACCACGGTGTGAAACATAGGTTCCATTTTGTGTGTTTTATTTAACCTGTTTGATTAAACGTTGCATTAATGTATTCTTAATTGCAAAATAACTCGAACGAACTACTAAAACACTGAGTTGATTCATAACTGAATATGTTTGTAAACTTCGAGTTAAAGAATATGTACTATTTTTTCTAATACTATTTTAAGGTTTATAAGAAATAATTTATACAATAAAATACTTCTTTTAGATTCATTGAACGTTAAATTCCTTAAAAAAACAATTAACAAAGGGATAAAAGATTCGGGAAAAGGGTCAGTGTCTCACCTTCCTGCTAAATCGACCAGGTGGATTTTGCTCTCAATCTCTCGCGGGCAGTCTTGGTCGAAAGTTGTCTAAAAAGGGGAACTCATTAATATTAGATAAATAAAGTAAATTCTAATATGGCCGAGTGGGTCAAAGAGACATATTAATAAAATATACGCAGGGAAATAACAATAACGGCAGAATAAAAACTTTTCCTTAAAATTAACCGCTAAATAAAATAGTATTTGAAACATTGAAAAGAAAATATCCAGACATGCGGTTTGACTATGTGTTTGGAAATATACAAGGAAAAAAGGACAATTTATAAATTTGTTGTTTAACTTATTGAAGTTTTTAGCGGTTTATTTTATACAGAGAGTCTTTGTATTTTAGGTATATTGTATTTTTATTCATGAAACAAAACAAAAGAAAATTTATAATAAAGAAAGAAATGATAGTAAATAAAATATGTTATTTATTAAAGAAATATTTGTTGTTAATATTTAAAATTTTGAAAAATTCTCAATAAAAAACAAACATTTTAAATATAACTGCCAAAATTAAATTAAATAAAATTGAAAGATTTCTTTGAATTATAAAATGAATAATATTACTTGTAAAATATATTCAGAGCTTCAACTATTTATTAACAAAGATATTCAAAAATTTAATAAAAGAATTAAAAAAATAATTGGATCAATATTAATAAAAATGGAATTTGTATAACAAAAATATCCAACATATACAACACAAATTTTAGATTTCCAATCTAGCAGTTGTATAAATAATTAAAGTATATAATTTTACTTTAATATAGTAAAAATGATATACTTTAATTATTTATACAAGTACTTTATATAGGTACTACTGAATATTTTAGTCATGCAACAATTATTATTTTTAAATAAAGAGGTTAAAATTATTCAATGAAAGTTGAGAATAGGACAGTGTGTAGACTGACTTGAGTGAAGTGGACGGTAAAGATGGCATGACTTCGGCTACTCTTGTCGTGATGATGTGTAGCTGCGGTAGCTCTGAAAACAATCACATATTTGTTCTCATAGAAATTGATTTACTTGTGGCTAGTTACGTTAAATATATATTTGTAAATTTATAGGTATAATTTGCAATCAGTTATATTATAATTAATAATACAATTAATAGAGCTAATACATTTTATAGCTGACATATCTGATACAGATAAAATAATATATTTTTCAAATAGTAATGAATCAAATTTGATAACATTTGTGTAAAAACTATTTTAAATATAATGTATACATTTGGAAAAAATATCAATTACAAATTCTATGATTTTTTCTAGTTGTAATTAGTTTTTATTAGAATTGATTAGGCCGAATGTTTTACTAAAACTTTCAATATAATATATACGACTGGAACATTTTTCGATATCACTTTTCTTTTTCGTATAATTCTTATTAATTCGATATCTCTATAAGAAATAAATTATACATATTATAGTGTGTGTACCTGAGTAGATTGCCCTTGGTTACTAATTCCAGAAGTTGTCCACTTTGTCTTACAGGCAACTGAGATAAGTCTGCAAAATACGGTGCAGTGACAGATAGAATTACACAAGCGGCTGCATTTGATTAGGCGAACGTTTGTAATGATAGCTATATAGATGATACTAAAAATAGTCATCTCACAGATTATTAAATATCGTTTATTTATAGAGATTTATTTATAGAGACTTCTTTCAAATGAGTTTTCTGAAACGATTTTATGACCTTTTCAGTACTAACAGATGCCATGATGTCTGATTTTGAAAATAGGTTGGGATTATGGCAACTATTTCGATCACGATCAATATCAATGCAATACAAATACCTAATAATTGAAATGATTAAATGTGTAAAATTAATATTTCAAACCAACCACCCTAAATCTTCTCTGATAACAATTCTCAAGATCAAACAGAACGAAGATTTTAATCTAAGTGACTCATTTTAACTTGAAATCTCTTATGATCGGTATCTTCTGATTCTTGTATTGTTGTCCAATAACTTCAAATTTATTTAATCGCGCAAAAAGTAGCCAACAGAAGACCAATTTACTCTTATCACGTAAAATTATCAACCATCAGAGCGTGCCAAAAGTGCTCAAACCATATGAAAATGAAAATAGTAGTCACAGCTGGGTGTCTCGTCGTCAAATGAACTTTTTGAAACCGTTTTGACATTTTTACATACTTTAAAGTGAATATATAGAGCATAAAATGCTCAAACACAGAACTAAACTCTTTAGAACAATAGAATATGGTTTTTCATATTGAAGAATTGATTCTCTCATATCATGCTGTACAGCTGGTCCACCTGCATTTATAGGTAGCTATAGTTGATTGGGTGTGCAAAGCAAGGACACGCCAGATGCCCACAGATATTTTCTATGAAAGTCAAGTAGACTACGCAGGCTCTACAATGACCTTAATTGTTGTCAAAGTAATTTGTCAGAGCATTATTGAATAATTTTATTAGAACTACTATAAGTACTCAATGAATTAGTTTAATTCATATATTCTATAAAGTCAATAGATGCAATAAGAGTAAATTTACAATCAAATTACAAGATGAATATTTTTAACTAAACCACAATAGAAAATATAATTTATTTCAACTTATACTTGATTATATTATATAACTAAAGTATAATTGACAAAATAGATCTTAATTATTATTGCCCACATTTGTTCAGCAAAGATTTATCGATATATTTAAAGATATATCGAATTTTATGTTGAATTTTAAAATTTTTCACCTGGAATATAAGTTCCTTCTTTTGCACTGTTCCTAATGGTCAGATGTTTATTTGAAGAGGATAGCAAATCTCGAATTTTTTCATTGTAAAGTTCCAGATAACTGAAATATAGATACAATTATCCGTAAAACAAATATGTGAAATATAGGAATATTTTATCAAATTTCAGTAGATGTTGTCACATGTAATATAAACACGAATATACTGAAATTTATTTGTCATAATCACGTATTCTGCATGATCATAGTCGATCGCGATATAGTTAAGGTTAGCTATTTTTCTAAATGAAGAAAGTGTGCCAATACAGTTAAGTTAGCTACAGAACAGTTTTGTTGTCTCTTCAATCCACACCAGAGCTACAGAACATTTTTGTTGTCTCTTCAATACACACCAGAGCTACAGAACATTTTTGTTGTCTCTTCAATACACACCAAAGCTGCTGAATAATTCTGTTGTCTCTTTAATACACACCAGAGCTGCTGAATAATTCTGTTGTCTCTTTAATACACACCAAAGCTGCTGAATAATTCTGTTGTCTCTTTAATACACACCAAAGCTACTGAATAATTCTGTTGTCTCTTCAATACACACCAAAGCTGCTGAATAATTCTGTTGTCTCTTTAATACACACCAAAGCTGCTGAATAATCCTGTTGTCTTTTTAATACACACCAGAGCTACAGAACAGTTCTGTTGTCTCTTCAATACACACCAGAGCTACAGAACAGTTGTGTTGTCTC
>JAUZNC010024532.1:12006-23138 GCA_034780395.1 Vannuccia rotundouncinata | reverse complement strand
AATTCATCCAACAACATCGTCCGCTATCGCGGACTCTGTTGTTGGATTTATTTTTCGTACAATAACTCTATATTGCACGAAAGCCTAAGTTTTCCAATTATCGATTACGAGCGTCTGCTAGTAATTTCATCAGCTAGTAATTTCGTGCAATTTCATTGATATTGAATAATTTTTATGAAATAATATTTATTATAACATGCTGCATCGTTTAATTTTTAGACATTTTTAATTTTTGAAATAAGGATAATTGAACGAAAGCCTTCATTTTACAATTATCGAACTCGCTTACGCTCGTAGTCGATAATTGCAAAACTCAAGCTTTCGTGCAATAAGGCATTCTAATTATTATTGCACGCTGGAGCGTGCAATAATATACGTTATTTGCATGCTTTTTAAGCAGGCAGCATACGTTAGGCGTGTTATAATAACAATTAACTATCAATCTGAAATCGTATAACAACATATGATCTGTGTGGAAAGAATCATATCACCAATTAATATGTATGTTTTCGTGACAATTAATTGACTATAGTAATAATCGATAATTGTATTTTAAGAATATCTATTAATTATTAATGAACATGTCTTTATTAATTTCAAAGTAAATTTTGGGGTCAAATTAGGCCAAATTTTCAAAAAATTATATTTTGTCTTTTACTTTCATATAACATAAATTTTAACATGAACAATTGAATATTTAATGAATTATAAGTGTTTTTATATGGGAAATAATATGTAAACATGAAGTTTTTTACTCGTTTATGCTTTTGAATACGTATACATATAATAGCATATTTGCACCATTCATATACTACATTACAGAGTAATAGATTATGATATCTGTAACTTCATACACAAATTATTAAATGTAAAACAAATAAAAGCATACAAATTTCAAGTAGTCACTCCATGCGCTAACAATTTCCGCATCTCAGACAATTCTCATCCCTTGCAATGTTCATCCATCCTTGAGCATCACAGTCACACGTCGGTATAGGAGGTTGTCCTATCTTGATGCAACGACAAGCTTGTATTGACTTTTGTATTCACAATTAGTATCTAGTTCCGCCACCACAACACTTCTATAGGTCCTTCAGTTGTCTGCCAACCTCCAGTCTACTTAGGGTCCGGAATATCTATGTCAGCCTTGTTTGCCTGGTAGTTGTGATGCGACATATGTAAATCCAGAGGGTCATTAGTTGGTAGTAATATTTCCAGTTCTTTCTTCCCTTTCTAGAACAAGTCATGTTTAGATCTGTCAACACCTGAACTTGAGTGGGGCGAATTGTGAAGCATACATACGAACTCCTCAATATCGTTTAATGGACCATCTCGGCCAACTCTATTTATTAATCAGTCCTGGATGTTGCAAGTATATTTCCAGGATGTGTTTTTGCTATAGCCAGAAAATGAGGACACAGTGTCATTGCCAGTTATGGCATGAAACTCAAGAACATTCTCCACAACCGACGGAGGAAGGTCTCGTTGATTGCATGAACGTCCCAATTTTCATTCACTCCTTGCAGAGTTTATCTCTGGTGAAAGGAATGAGGAAGAGCCGGACATCTGTGTTACCACACTCCACAATTATGCTTTCATATACTACATCAATGGCTTCAAGGGCATGGAGGATGATCCTTGTGTCAGCCTCCACGTGGTTTGTGTTGAAATGACTCCTCTTGTCATTGAAAATTCATTTGGTTCGCCGCCACCAACAACTATTTTGTTGAATGTGTGTTTGTACGCTGCAAGTTTGTCACTGAGGAAGACTGTAAGGTCTCTCTTGTTTTCACCTAACATGATGAAGTTCTTCCATGTTTGGGGAATTGGAAGATCGATCATTACGGTTGATCACCTTACGTATTTGTTTTGCCTGGGTATAGAGAGGCTGATCGAAGAAAACGATGATAGGCGCTGTCCAAAGTATCTGCTAAGGTCTCATAGTAATGATCTCATATTCATCCGCAGTAGCATTGAGAATCGGTGCAATTCCCACTGTCGTCAGTGGTAATCTCTGTACCTACTAACACACTCATTGAATGCCGACCATAGAGCAACAACATGGCCGTTTCTGGTATCTATTCCGGAGATTAACCAGACGTGATTCATTCGTGTTGCTGCTTTCTTACATGAACTATATTCCTTACTACACCAGGGCAGTCCTCATTTGGTATACTCAAAAGTTAGAGATATCATAATCTATTGACATTTCATGAAATATGATTGGGCAAAATGCTATTATATGTATGCGTATTCCAAAGCATTAACGAGCAAAAAGCATTTTTATTCGTAAATTTATTCATGTTTACCTAATATTTCAGTTATAACACATTAAATATTCAACTGTTCATGTTAAAATCAAGGTTATATGAAATTACAAGAAAAATATGATTTTTTGAAAGTTTGACCACCAAATTTGACCTTCAAGGTCAAATGCCATTTTGACAACCGAGTGATTTGGAAAGCCAGGACCAAAGTGATACTTTCTAGCATCATGGTTGCCAGCTTTTAACAAAGAATGCCATCAAAAAGTTTTCTGAGCATATTTCCTGGTGTTGGCTATACAATTTTTTTACTATAAATAATCCAAATATATATGACTCGTTTTAAAATAATAATTTGTTTATAATAATTGTTTCCGCGGGTTACATATTTGAATTTAGTGACGTCAGTTTAATTATAAAGGCATTATTCAATATACATAGATTAAAGATTTCGACTTGTGGATTATATGAAGGCTGAACATTTAATGACACAATCATGTTGTTCCATTGTTCCAGTACCTATCTAAAATGTTGATCTAGAAGAAAGTCCTTCCAGACCACTCTGTTAAAGTTTATTGTATTATATATTATGGGGACAGGGAAATTATTTCATGTTAGAAGATTAAAATATACTTATATTATGGCATACAATTTGTAGTACTATGAGTTTTAAAATGCATTGAAAATAAATATTTATACAATATTATAGCTTTACAAATTTACAAATTTATAGCTTCATGATTCTTCTTCAAACATTCAATTCTTTCGACAATTTGGCCCATGAGGTGGTAACATCATTCAAGGTCACAAAAACTTAATTTACTTCTGAACTGTATACCTAATTTACTTCTGAACTCTGCATGTTCAACAAATGCCTGTACATTATACGTTGCGAAATGACAATGGATGTATGTCTGTTGTATTCATCAAGAAGGTCTTGAACAATTTCAATGATTCCTTCTCTGGTACTTATAATTCTTATTGACGGTCTTCTCCGAATAACACTTCGCCGAATGGCACTTCACCGAATAGCACTTTTCTGAATGGCACTTCGCCGAATAGCACTTCTCCGAATGATACTTTTTCGAATCGCATTTCAACGAATTGTTTTCGGCGAATAGAAATTGACATAATATTTAAAAGTACCATTTCGCTGAATCGCATTTAGCGGAACGTTAAAAAACAATTATTCAAATTATATGTATATTCAAAAATATATCTGCAATTATAAGAATGTATTCATAATTAATTTAGTGGAATGAGTGAGGCCTCTAATTATTATACACTGACAAATTCTGAAGTTGTATTTTTCGGGAAAAAAGAAAAAATCGACCCAAATTTTGATCAGTGTTTAGTTTGAACCTTTGACATTACACGAATAACTATAACTACAATTAATTTAGTTTGAACTTTTTAACAGATATAACTAAAAATCAATAATTAATAATACTAACAAATATATTTAAAAGTTTTCATTTTAATAAGACCCTATATATTCTTTAATTAAAGTACGGTCGATTATCGTTCTTTAGAATTTAAAAAACTACGAAAAAATCTATTTTTACCGCTTTTACTTTTAATTTTTTAAGGAACTATTGTAATATAGCCGATTTTAAATAATAAATATCTATAAAGAACAACGTATTTTTAGTCACGTGATCGTTCTTTGGAAATATCGTTTTTTAATAGAAGAATTGGCTATTAATATATATAAAATAGGGATAATTTCATATGTAATTTAAATAATTGGTTATATTCACTATATTTAGTTGTTTTTAGTTAAATTAGGATCAAATAATTGAAGATATGTTTTAATAATAAAATACAAAAATCCAGAAATTCATTGAAAATCGCAGGCCAAAAATAATATTATTTCAAATCATTCAACTTGTATTTAAATAAAATTCCCTAACATTTAACATCGACAGATTTACTAAAATCGTTCCACTCGAACTATATATGCGAATATATACTGACTGACATCTGGGTTTGTAATTTAAACTGCACGTTATTTGGTCATAGTATTAATATTTATTCTCTTCAAAGAAAATGCCGAACTTATTTGTCAATATGTTTACAGTGTATCTAATATTATATTACTTTCGGCAAAATGTAGAGAGGTAAGAATATTTCCCTGGATATATTTAATGAGAATGTTGATGTCCGAATACCAAACTTTATTATTGCAATATAATTTTTTTGATTGTACGAATTTTCCTGAGTATGTATATAAAATATTTTAGCTTTATCCTTATAATTCTTCTAAATGACAAATCATCTTTGTAAAATAGATTAATGAAACTTATTCAATCATTCATTTATATATAAGATGAGATATCATATCGAAGGCTGTATATTGGGAAAGGATAGATATGTATATTGGGCAATGAGTGGGGTCAAAATATTTTCGGTTGAGAAGAGAGAGGGAGAAGGAAGAAGACAGATCGAAACTGTGAAATATGACTCGGTTAGCGGAACTATTTGTCTATAACCAAAGAGTGCTTGCTTGCTTATTCAAAGTCGGCCACAGTTTTAGAAAGAGGCAATCAAGGGAAATCCTTTAGATTAAAATGTAGAAAAAGTAGGAAAACACTCGGGAAATAAGGGACATTGGCATAATGGGAAGGGTGTTTGCTGCACGCAACAACATGCCTCCATTCTGCATTGCGGAATTGGCCAACCCGAATGATCAGACTTCGCTTTGGAGGCTATAAAAAAGATAAATTGCTCCCTGGTTTTCGGGATTTTCTGTCTATAAAGCTGGTTTTCTGTAGATAAGGCTTCATGTATGAAGAACTTTATTGCTAGTTTTCATTCGCAAGTTGAAGAAAATCGCCCAACATCGTGACTGTTAAATCCGGCGATTATGTATATATCCCCTGGTTCAGCTGGATACCTACCCTCCTTTCTATCGGGCTAGCCATTATTGTTAAACAAAAAAGTAATAAAATAATGGGAACATGTGTAGAACGAGTAGATGGCCGCTATTTTGGATAATTAACAGCTTGTTTTATGCCAGTTCTATATGAATATGTGTAAAAATATAAATCAGAAATGTGTGTGGGTTTATGGGTTATATGTACCTACATTTTTATATTGCTACTCCATCGTATTTGGCCTAATGTAATGTTAAATGGAGAAATTTCAATTTTACAGATAAATTTATTTCTATAATGCTTGACAAATTTTTTTAAATAATTTTCTACAGGTTTAGAAATTCTGAACGTCAAAAATAATTTTAATTTGCGAAAAAATTTTTAATTTAAACCTTACAACAAATTATAAATATAGCAACCACAACAAAGATATCGATTAATAAATGTACTCATGAAATTTAATCTTCTCATATAATTGTATGTTTTTTATCAAACGGTATTATTTATATAGTGTATACTAGTAATATTATAATTTTTGTTAAATATCTCTATTTATAAAAGCGTATACCAAATTAGACAAAACACCCATATTTATTTAGCATGACCAAAATTCAAAATTCAAAAATATTTTTTTATGCATTTATATATTATATGAAATCAATATGCAATTTAAAGGAGATTATATTAAGGGGAAATTTAAACATTATTATATAATTCACTATAATATAACTTTCATACACTTTCATATATGCTATATTATATATTTTAGGGTATCTGAAACTAAATGCGCTGATGTTTCCCTTTTTTCAATATTTATTATATCAAAGAATCCTAATAAAATATAGGTCGTAAAATAAAAATATTTCTCTAAGGAAATGCATAGTACACATGCAGGTCGTTTTTAGAATGCGTTAATTCAGTACCAATGGGTGTCCCCCTCCTCCTTAGTTCGGCCGCCATCAAAGACTAAATAATGTGTATGCATACAGAGGAACTGTATATTATTACCACGCGTTTTAGCTCGATTCAAAAAGATGCAAAATAGGTTTTAGGCTTGTTGGTATTCTAATGTTATTCATTCGATATTGTGTACTGTTTTGGAGCTATAGTTTGCCGTCTAAGTGGATCTAGCTATAGCTCCGCTTTCATTTCGGTCCATGTACGACGGTGTCTATATCTAGAACCTCGTGTGCTGTCCAAAATTTGGTTTCGCCTAAGAAATTTTATAGCCTTTTCTGAAATGCCGGATTCCTTCTTTTCCGCTTCGAAACCAACTATAGATATATATCACTGCAGTCACAAGCTAAACTTCAATTCCCAGCCACATGATCGCCACCAAGGTGCAATGTGTCATGAGAATGCTACATGCGGAACCATAAATTGTGATTGAAAACACACATATAACATCACATTATAATTAAAGTCTTTGAATGTATATTATGCCTGCATTTTCATTCTAAATATTATATGTTCAAAGCTAAGACTAGTATAATTATTCTCATGAATTATAATGTTAATTATATTTATCGGTATATATAATATTTTCCAACGTGTATATAATTGCGAATAATTCTTTGCAACTGATGAACTCCTTTTAATATTGTATAGTTTAACACAAGGCAGGCATATATGAATCTCGGTTAAATTAATATTGCTTATAATAGTTATTTATTAATTCTATATTCGTTGGCTTGCACAACTCGAGATAAAAGATGCCGCCAGTAAACCATTTATTCCGCTTTTTGTAATATCATTGGTTCTACAATTTCGATAGAAGGGGATCCAATTTAAAAGGTTATACAAGGTTTTTTGAGATGGGTGTTTGCTTCAGCTGAGCAAGAAATAAAACTGGTTCAGCTAATATCAATTTAGATGACTGTGAAAATTTCTTTTTACAACAGTCACACTTTTTGTCCTTGTGATGAGATTTTTGTTATAATTTCGGTAAAATCAAGGGAAATATAAACGGAGAATATTTTAATTGCCGCACTTTGTTTTATAGTTTATCAACACTTTTAATAAAGGAAGTTGTGGTAATTGTAGTAATATGATTAACGTTTTCTGATGATTTACGCTATAGTATTTAATCTTATTTTTTTACTGTATAGCGTTGATATTGTAAAACCGTTTTATACTGAAATTTTAAACAATAATATAAAAATTGAATGAATAGACTAGGGCTAATCTGGAAAAATGGCGCATAAAAACATGAAAATATTATAGGATCGAGAATGCAACCAATATATACAACAATAATCAAAAATACTAATATTTTGTTAGGTATAAAATTTGAATTATTTTTTAAAATTTCTATAAATATATTGATTTTTTGACAAAAATAAAATTAAAAATGCAAATATTTTTATTAAAGTAACAATATATTATATAGTATTATCTTTGAGACCCAATCTTCAAATTGAAGCATTTAAAAAAAAGCCTCGAGAAAAAGTGAAAAATGTATTATTTATAAGTTATTTTAATTATAGTTCATAATCATGTGCGTATTTTATTAATATTATTTATTTACATTTTTGATAAATTACGTTTACTAAGAAAATATAGAGCGTGCGTGCATATAAACAAATTGACTCTAATTTATATCTGTGTAGGACAAGACAAGGTCGTGTTTGAATAATGAATTCATAGAAAATTTTGCGAATGTTATAATTATTTGCCAAACCCGATCAAAAAGAAAAGGTCAACCAACATATTCGATCAATGAGGAATGACAATAAACCCATGTTTATGTGTGTGCTCATCGATTGAACAGGGTAGTGTGTCTTTCCGTCGAGACGGAAATATAGTGAACAACGAATTCATTAAAATAGAAAATTTGTCATTTTGTCACGTGTTATGTGCAGCTTAAATTTGGTGATTAAATTCGGTAACTCAGTCATATTCGGTCTAAACACCGTGTTGACGTGGCGTGGACGTGAAAAGTTTTAAGTTGCAAAATATAATCAAGTTGTACAATTATAGCCTAATATCACTAATTATGGGAAAGGCTTCTAATTAGGCAATGACGTTACAATTTGTTTCAAATAAATTCTTGTACTGTTTGCTACACATTCCCAAATTAAAATATATATATATATGTATCAAAAAGATATTCAAATATAACATTTCGAAGCAGACTTTATATTGCAAAACTACGATTATTTAAATTATATAATTCAAAAGAATTTGTTAAATTCAACAATTTTTAACAGAAACAATTTTAATTCTTACTTGACTAGGAATATGAAAAACACAATTAACCTCCAATTAACATAATTTAAACAATCAATTTAATTGCGAATGAGATTGAGTTAAGACAATAAATAAATAAAAAAATTATTAAGTATAATATTTAGATGCTGAATCAAGAGGCTGACTATAACGTGTATTAAGCTGAATAAATTGTCTATTTATATTCTATTTAGAAAGATTTCAATAAATTTAACAGCTGTTAGCTCTAATACCTTTTAAAATAAATATTTTTGAGATATATTTTAGAAGTGAATTACATATATAAAAAATGATTATATTTATTATAATTAGTTTTAACACTGATATATAGCCGCTATACTATTTTACAAAATCAAATACGTCCATAGTGTAATGTCTATGGACGTACCTCTTTAAATTATACTTTCAAATATTAATAAAATGTACAATTATTTTAAATTTTATAAATATGTTGACTTATATATTGAATAGTCCACATATATTTGAGAAAAAATAGTCTAAAATAGTCCCTGATCAAAAAGACCAAAACCAAACTACATGTTGTGAATGGTGAATTCTATAGGAAATTAATTGTATCGATTATAGAAATTCAAATTATTATGAAGCAATTACAATCCAGCTTCCTTGTACATAACCAGGTAAAATAGCCTGCCGGCTAAACAATCGATTTGTCGACAATAATTATTGATTTTCTGAATTTAGCTTTGGAATATACGCGACCTAAATGTCGTGATGTAACAAATTTTGCTTAATTAATTG
Source organism: Vannuccia rotundouncinata (assembly GCA_034780395.1). Taxonomy (NCBI): domain Eukaryota; kingdom Metazoa; phylum Platyhelminthes; order Proseriata; family Coelogynoporidae; genus Vannuccia; species Vannuccia rotundouncinata. The sequence goes on along the minus strand of JAUZNC010024532.1, from coordinate 14,011 downwards.
TGGTTTTTCAATAAAAAAATGTGTAATTAAAAATAGCGAAACCATTTTTATAAGATTAAAAATTATTTTAAATGTAATAAATTTATTTAAAATCGAAACTTGATTATTTGTACCAAAACTATATGCGTATCTATAAACGTCAAAGCGTATACATAATATAGAGTCTATTAAAATAATAAAATCAAGAGTTAGAGTCGACAAATTTATATTAATTAAATTATATAGCGTTCGAGGGCTGAGTATTCACGTACTCCACAGATTTATCGATTATTTAGCCGGCAGACTGAGATATGATAGCGTGGTTATCTATGGTTGTGACCGACTAGAGTTTTATAGTTAAATAATATGATAATTGTATATATTTAGTAAAGTTTCAGTGTTATCATTGGAATTCTATATATATTTCAAATGTAAAGTTTTCATTTCATCCCCACATCCATATTATTCATACTTCGCCCAAACTGAACTCGTCAAAATCAAACTCTAGCCGCCGTATATATGAATTATATATCTTAAATCCCATATTAATTAATTAATGACATAATTTGAAGTGATAACTGAATTTTAAACCTACATGAAGCCTAAAACACAAGTTTCAGATTTCATATCAAGCATATTCATTTATTAAATAAAAATTGTATCCTTAAGAATATCTCAAATTTCTTGATAGATAGTGATTTTAGAAGGATATAAATAATTGAATCTGTTAATCAATAAATAAACTAATTTGCATAAATCGAACGGTTTCTGATGCATTCATTAAGTTTAGATTAATATCGTATAGGGACAAAATGCTAGCTTCAATTTTACAAAGATATATATATATTTATATATAACATATATATGTTACTTATACAGGCACGTTTCACTATTTTACTTATATTATCTCAAATTCTATAATAGTTATGAGCATAAAATGTACTTTCCATATATGGGGGGGGGGGGGGGGCTGAAACATATTCCATATATGAATTAACTGTATAAAATAAAATATGTTATAAAGTGATTATTTAACAATTGCTTATTATTTTAACAATATCTATAAATATTGTGTAAGTTGTGTCTTGCTAAATAAATATTTCCTATTACCATTATTTGCGTTATAGTCGTTTATTATATTATACTATATAGTTATAGATTTTCATATATAGCTTTATACGCAAGGGAGATCTTCGGTTGTACTTCTTTTCTTGTTCGATGTGTTTTGGATAAGTTGGTTCCTCTGCTTATTTTGAAATACTAGTATCTTATCCTATTACAATGATTAATCAATAACATGAATGGAATCCAATATAGAGCGCTGTATATATAACCGACCTTCCAAAATGAAAATGCATAAGTCGCAGTTCAAATCATCTATCTGTTAAATTGTCTATTATACACATAGAAGTCAATATTTTATGTGCTAATGGCCAATTTTGCCTTTTCTGTTATAGGGTGTTCGCAAGATCCCGCAGGATAAGAATAGTGGATTGTTACAAAGTTGTAATTTAGCATATTTCTTAGATGTAAATTGAGGTAAACGTTTATTTAGGCTCGAAAAGTGTTCTTATAATATATTTGATGATCGTTTGATACTAACTTATTTAGAATTTACCGAGAGTGAAAAAATGGAATATTAACAAAAGCGGTCATTATTTTTGAGTTCAATTCATATAAACTTCTTATTTATTTAATACTGAAGTTTTTTTTAATATTTGGATAAGGTTCTATAAATAATCTTTGGATAGTAACTATTTGCGAACATTGTAATACTTATAATGGAAGATTTTAAATGTTGAATAATTATCTCCATTTTTCAACATGGATTAATTTAATCTATATTAAAATATACTTCTAATAATTAATTTTAATTATGATTTCTTTCTAAATATATACATTACATATACATCAATACATTAAAAGTTTGCGTTATTCTTCCTTTATTTCATATTGCATTTAGTTGACATATATTTAAAATAAAATATTATAGAATATTTTACATCCCTAAAAATAATATAAATAT